>VZTB01011853.1:883181-948936 GCA_013397245.1 Thryothorus ludovicianus | reverse complement strand
AGGAAGGAAGAAAAAAAAAAAAAGGATCTTGCACAGAGGTCTTCCTTCTGCAGCAAACAACAGTTCCTCCAGAGCCTTTAATTCTACAGAGCAGCTTATAGAGAATGTATCTGCTTGGTCTGAGAAAGGTGAGGAGGACTGCCAGGATGGCAATCCCTGGTCTGGAATGTCAGCAGAAATATGTTTTGCTTTCCACAGGCCAAGGAACCTCCCTAAGCAGCTTCTATACCAGACCCAGAATTACAGCATATTTTACACAAAGGAATTCACTGCACAGGGAAAGGCTGGACATCAAAAGCCTCTCCCCATTTCCCTTCCTTGTCAGAGAAAACAGTCCACTTGTGAAATATTGCCATGTTGTATTTCTAGTCAAGATTCATTTAGCTTTTCCAGTCTTTGAATCATGCCCTGCTTCCATTCTAGTATCACACACCTGTATGGGTTTGCAGACCATGATGATATCAGCTCTTAATCTGCTCCCAAAATGTCATTTCACAAGCCCTTTATCAACCTCTGGGATTTTTTCTGAATTTCTGAACTGAGAAGTGACTTTTTCACTTTTCACAGGGGTTTCACACATGGATTTGGAAAGAACAATTTCCTCTTGTTAGCATTGAGGTCAACAGCAGAATTAAACCATATATTTTCCAGCTCTGCTGTTTGATGGTCAGTAGAATCATAAAATCATATAATTGTTTGGGCTAGACAGAACCTTAAAGATCATCTAGTTCCAATCCCCCAGCCAGAGATACCTTTCCACTAGATCAGGTTGTTCAGAGCCCCATTCAGCCTGGCCTTGAACACTTACAGGGATGAGACATCCACAGCTTCTCTGGGCTCACCACCCTCACAATATGGAACTTCTTTCTCATGTCTAATTTAAAATACTCTTCTTCAGTTTAAACTCATTCTCCCTTGTCCAGTCACTACATGTCCTAGTAAAAAGTCTTCCTCCATCTTTCTTATAGGCTTCCTTCAGGTACTGGAAGGCTGCAATTAGGTCACCCCAAAGACTTTTTTCCAGGCTGAACAAAATCAAATTTCTCAGCTTTTCCTCATAGGAGAGGTATTCCATCCCTCTGATGATCTTGGTGGACTTGCTCTAACAAGCCCATTTCCTTCCCCTGTCAAGGACCCCAGAGCTGGATGCAGCACTGCAGAGGGGGCCTCACCAGAGCGGAGCAGGGGGGCAGAATCAGCTTCTCCACCTGCTACACGCCCTCCTTTTATATAATATACACAAGCTTTTACAGTATTTTTAAGACCTAGTGAAAATAGACTAAAAGCAGCCAGCAATAGAAATTTTAAACATCTCTTTCTCTACTTTATCTGTGGAAATTGGTGTTAAAAACAAAGAGCCTGAGTGAGCCAGCACACACCACACTGTTTCCTGCTTGTCCATCCCTTTAGCAACTGCTTCCTCCCTTCAATGTGAACTGAAGTTCAGCCTTTCATCTTCCTCAGCTTGTGCCACTGACCTTGCCCCAAAGGGCATCCTGACCAACAGACTGAGTCTGCCCTTCACAAGAGAGTCCCAGCATGGAAGAGTTTTTTCAGCATAAAGGGACAGCTTCGCTCAGTCCATGTAACTTGAATGGAAAGGTGACAAACAGCTAAAACTACATTTTATGTGCTGCAATTAATGTGCAGCACTTCTCATCTGCTATCACTCCACAGAACAGCCCATGACATGCTACTTCTGACTACAGGAGTAGAAGGCAAATCAGGAATGAGCAGGCAGCATTTTTCAGAAAACAATGAGACCAATGTAATGATCAGTCTTAAAACAGCCATGGGAAGGTATTTTCTCCCCAGCACATCAAAAAAAATCTATGAGCTATTTGTCACAGGATATTTATTATAAGGACCAAATTCATAAATGAGTTTATATGGGTTTAAAAGGCACAAGGCTAGTAGCTGGAGGGAAGAATCACTAGTGGCTGTTCATGAGGGGAGGGGATGCAGTGCTTGGCTCAAGTAAGCACTAAAACCACTGCTGAGAGGCTGGAAGTGGCTGCCTAGGTCATAGTCACTGTCAGTACACCTCAGTTCCCTGAACACTTTCTGCTGGAGCTGGAGGCACCACCCTTGGTGAGACAGGTTATTGGTCTTGTCACATACAGCTGTTCTGTCCTCACCTCTCTGGCTGACATCCAGACAGACTTTCCTCCCTTGCCTCTCCATGTACTGAACGACAGCCCTGTTCCCTTCTGGGCAGCAGGCACAGACACAACTGGCTGCCACTGCCACGTGAGATCCTGGCCAAGCCAAGCGGCTGTGGCACTGCTTCCCACTGCACAGCAAGGCTCAGTGCCAACATAGGCAGGGAGCAGGAGAGGCTCTGGAAGGCTGCCCGTGTTCAGTGATGGCCCTTGGGTGCAGGCAAGTTGTGTGTCTCCTCCCCACCTCTGCTGGGGGGAAGAAAAAAAAGATCTTCTGCTTAGGATTTGGCTCCAAACTAAGAAGATGAGAAAGTCATCTTCAGTTGTGCCTCCAATTTCCTGCACAATGCTACTTGTGGAAAAAAGTAACACTTCTTTCTACCACATTGTTACCTTTAGACTGTATGCTGCACTATCTCTTCCAACAGCGAAAGTGCTTACAGAGCTATACAGGAACCTGTGTAATAGGGTCTTAATCTCCTTTAGAGAAATCTCTTCACTACCATAATAAATACAACAAGTTTGCCTCTTACAGATACTCTGTGTATGACCTTTCAAAATACAGCACTGGAGTAATTGCAAAACAAGTTTCTTGTATCAACATACAAATGCCATCTGTCAAAAAATGAAGGCAAGAATTGTGTCATATTAAGTGCCAAGGTCTATGTCAAGATCTATTTCAACATATTTACATTCCTCTCATTCCAAACGCATCTGCATACCCTGACACAGGGTCACTAGGAATGGAATCACTAGGAACAATTAATAAACACCTCTTGCTTCCCTTGGCAGTTTGTCCCTGAGTTCACAAGTTTCCCCATACTGAAAGATTAACTTATTTATTTGCTTTATAGCTAATAATGCTTAAAGTGTAGTAGTACTTACTGTTGTATAATTCTCATGTTGTAATAGCCTCCCTAATTTTAGCTTTTCCTAATGATGGTCAGATTCCTTATGTCTTTTCTGGAAACTTATCCCATGGCTACCATGCTTTCAATGTGAAATAAAAATAAATCAGTAAGGAAAAAAAAATCCTGTGAACTTTTCTTTCTGAGTGTGTGTAGTTGTACTTACTGCACTGACAGAAATGCACCATGATGTTTTATTTTCTGTTTTTTTGGAAGGGGATGAAGGTGAAAAAGGTGACAGAGGAGAAGTAGGCAAACAAGGAAAGGTTGGACCAAAAGGACCAAAAGGTATTTATGATGGTTTGTTGGCCACTGCTGGTATGTGAATATCATTATACACAACTGTACTGATGCATATGATTGGTGCTTAATGCTTTTCATTCCTGTTTGATCAGTGGATTTCACAATCCTGACAAGCATTAATTGGTGGACATAACAGTACTTACACAGCTTGGTTCAATTCCTACTCATACTTAAGACAAATAGATATGGCTGTCATGAATGTGATTCAGAAAACCTAGATCATATACATAATCAGAAAGATTACTCTTACTGAAATTAGCCTTTAGCTGAAATTGAATTTTGATCATTATTGCCTAGCAATACATCAGGGTGCTCAATAAAATTTGGTTTCGGTCACCTATATTCTGCAGAAAAGCAAAGAATGCCATACACAAAAAAAACCCCCAAAATGTTCCTGTGATCAAACAGCATCCAAGATGAGAATAAGGAGTTGCATATGTTTCAGAACGTGGCTTAATTAAATGCCCCATATACATAGTGTGACCTGGGCAGATCATTTAGAGGCACCAGATATGACTGTGTCAGCCTTGTTTGCATACTCTAATTTGAAAGCTTAATTTATCTTGAGAGTTTAATGATAATGCATATTCAAGATCTTTCTTCCTTGACTGTTGCTTAAGACTTGGGGGAAAAAAGTTTTTACTTTTATAGAAATTTTAAAACCACTCTGTTATTGTTATAATAAAAACCTTTTTCCATTTTTAAATGCATTCTTATGATTTCACTTCTTTCCTTAAAATGAACATCAGGTAATATGCAAGGAATTCAAGCAATCAATCATTTACAAAGCATCTTACTGATGTTAAATTCCTTTTGGAAACTAAAATTCCCTAGATTGGCCTGTCATTATTAGACAGCTATTTCCGAACTTACAGTATTTATTAATCAATTTAAAAGGACACCTGTTATTTTGGTGCTCTGAAGAAAACACATACAGCAAAATTAGTAGCTCTCTCCTTGCAGTCCTGCTTTGAGAAGGACTCCCAGCAAAGCTGCAAGGACTTAGGAAGGTGTTTTTCCTAGGTGGAGAAAAAGAAAATATTTCAGCCTGGTTTGACTGTGAAGTAAATCACTAGCAGTTTTAGTTTCTGCTTTCTCTAAGACAATATGTTTGAACAGTCAATTCCATTATGGTTCTTTGCAATGTCCTACTGTCGTACCCTAGAGGAGCAGAGATCTGGCTGTACTCTTCCAAATCTCCTCAGGGCTGCACTCACTTCACTTTGCCACACGTGAAGACTGGCCACACTCAGGAAAAAGAGCAGCAGTAGAGACCTAAACAGTGCCTCCGAAAAGAAATTACAGCAACCATCCATACTCATTTCCTCTTCATTTCTTCTCTTAGGAAACAAAGGAACAGTGGGAGATGTTGGCGACCAGGGAATGCTTGGTAAAATTGGTCCAATTGGTGGAAAGGGTAAGCTGTGGTCTGGGAATTTTCTTGAGGTTTTTTCCCTCAAGGTAAATATGTGCTTTATGAGAGCTCCAGATATGGAACAATATTAGATAATGGTATGACCAATGCTGTCCAAATATAGTTATGCATAAAGGTTGGTGATGAGAGCTAACTGAAATACCCTAGTTTTATTTTCCACATGCAATATATCCAGCTAATTTGGCTAAAATAATTTGTTTTATGAGTTAAGACATCAATCTTATTTGATGGATCTAGTTGAAGGTGTTTCTGTTCATTGCATGGGGGTTGGAATAGATGACCTTTAAAGGCCACTTGCACCCTAAACTATTCTATGACTCTGTGGTAAAAGTGGAAAGAAGAAATCCAGTTCCTGTGAAGTAAATCCTCTGAATACTCAGAGACAAATTTTTGCCTTTGATTTGGATGCTGAAGGCCTAAGTCATTGTCCTGTAGCTGCTGAGGATGCCACACCTTGTCCCCTGCACTACTGTGGGTCACATGAGCAAGCAATGCATGGGACATCTCTGTCCCAGTAAGGAACGAATTCAGGAGTTTTAAGAAGGCACTCACATAAGCAGGGGTGGCAACTGCTTGCAAATCAAAGTAGACTTCAAATCTGGACAATAATTTCATGAACTTGTGCTCTATTTATCGTGAGAAGAAGCTCAGGCCTTCCTTTCTGATATTCCTAAAGAGCTGCTTAAGAAGGAACATTACTTCTGCCACAGGGAGACCTGCCTTGAAAGCAGATCAGGGATATCACCACTGCCAGGAGAACTCTGGGGTCTCTAGCCAGCACATCAACTTGGGTATACTGTTGAGTGTGTGGAACAGTCTCTCTGGAGACCTTCTCAAACCACTGTTTTTAATAAACCTTTCATGGCCTCTAGCCAGTCTCAGTATCAAGCAAGAAAAAAAGATTTTAACCTGAGGGATTAATTTTCAGCAGTACCTAGAAAACTGAAAACTCAGAGAGTTATCTTCTAAGATGTCTTTAATTCCCAAAGGAGAAAAAAATTGAACACTCTCATAAGTTGTTTTTCTTTATCTGAAATTAAACCAATGTTCTGAGGCTTTAAATCAAGCTCTCTTTTAATCTAAATGCACTATTTATTGTCCCCTTACAGTTTTTTCTCATTTTCTTTATTTGTGGAAGCAAAGGTCACTAAGTCACTGTTTAAATCTATGATTAAACATTCGAGCTCTTAATGAAGCAACCCTGAAATTCCAGCTTACAAGTGGGCAGTGTCAAGCACTGCTAATTAAAATGACAGCCAACATCTAAATTCTTTAAAAAACCCACAGCCATATAAAGTAAAAAGTACATAAAAACATGGTCATCAATAAGGCAGAACAAGTATGGGTATGTTCTGACCTCTGAAGGTTTTATTCATAAGAGTTGACATGAATTTCAGATAAAGTCCAGCTTTAAAGTCCAAATAACAACTGAGATTTTTTTAAAGAGCTGGTCACCTCCAGTTATATAGTAGCAGAGCATTTAGAGAAGTATTTCTGTGATTTTCATAACTTACAAAAGAGGGTGAAAGCAAATAAATCACATTTCCAATAAGCTGAACTGAAATGCTGCTCCTTAATGACCTCCCTCCATGCAGGTGCCAACTGCTGCCTGCTCACACAACCTCTTGCATGCATGAATTCAGTGGCTTAGAGCACATCTGCTGCCTCATCTCACCCTGGAGCTCCTGAACCTGGGGAAGGGCTCTGTCCTGCAGGCCCTGAGAGAACCCAGATCTCATCTTTTCAAGATTTCTTGAGTGCTTTGAGCCTCTCAGGGTGATTTTGCAGTTTATGTTTAAAGTAAGTGGTACCAGGAACCAGCAGCACACAAGATGCCTGTGTTATCAGTGAGTTAGCTATTAAAGGGTTCTCATTTCCATGCACCAGAATTAATCATGGTTTGTTTAACTTGGCACGTCTTCCAGCACAGTCCATCAGAGCTTCCTATCAAAAGCACACTGTTAACATATTATTAAATGGGTTTTTGAATACATTTCCCTGACATATGTGCTGTCTGAGATCTGAGAATATGTTTTCTTCTTTATTCAGGTGACAAAGGAGCCAAAGGCTTACCGGGAGTTTCAGGAAAAAAAGGAAAAGCAGGTATGCTATGCATCCTTCTGTTCAGAAGGGTCTAGTCTGCTGGATCTTCAATTTCAGGGTTGGTTGGTATGGAATTCTATGACATTTTGAGGCCCAAGGAAAAGTGTGAGAACAGATAAAGTGTAAGGAAGAGACTAAAAATGTTTTGTTGAACAAAATAAATAATAGTGTAGGGAAATGACAGATTCCTATGAATACAACAGCATACACAAAATGTGAAGTCACTCAAATTCATAGGTAATGTTTGGTATCATAAAAACTAACACACAGGCCAGCACTATGCATTTAAAATGGATACTGACAGAAAATGTTTTAATATCAAAGCAACTAAGCCCTTTAGCAGTTTCCTAATAGGAGCTTGGGGATGAAAAAGTAAGTGATTTTAGATAGAACATAATCTGTTATCAAATTAATGCAATGCATTTACTTACAGGAGGGGAATTTGACTCTGATGAACTAGAAAGTTCTTCTCAGTCCTAGTAACTTTGAATGGTTACTCACCTTGTACACATATACTTGTGTTTATTTTTAGGAGATTTCATATAAAAAGACTATTTGGTTCTTAATGTGAAACCATTAGCAACTTTCTTTCTGAGAAAAACGGAAGAACAAAATCTCTACCAAGTCAAATTCCAGTTTAAAAAAAAGTATTAACTGACACTTCAGTGCTAGAGAGCTATTGATTATTTGGGTTGGTATTAACTTGCTTAAGCCAGTTAGCAAGGGAGTGTACAGAGCCAAAAGATTAAACACTTTGATCAATAGAAATATAGCCAGTGGGGTAAGGTGTGCAGTCCAGGTCTTCAGAAGCTTTGGAAGTGGGCTACAGGTGACTCTCCATGCACACACACACAGAAATGCTTCTAAATAGCTAAATCCTCTATCTTTGTATTGCATCAGGCACAGTCTGTGACTGTGGAAGGTACCGCAGATTTGTTGGACAACTGAATATCAATGTCGCTCGTCTTAACACATCCATCAAGTTCGTGAAGAATGGTAAGGATCCTTATGTATTTGATGGGATTTATTTACTCCAATAACAGATATCTTTGCTATTCTTCTACCATTGTTGCTCTATGGAAGTGTCCACAGATGACCCAGAGAGAGGGTCCTCTGTTTCAGGCACTCTGAAAATCTAAAAGGAGAGACAATCTTACATCTGTAAGGATAAAAGGACCAGATTACTAAAAGCAAAAACAATACAGAAGTTATCAACAGCACAAGAGATTGTATCATGGAAAGCAGAAGGAATGATTTGCCAACCACTTCTGCACTGTTATTCTGCTCAGGTTTGGTGGCTAGTCAGGCAATACAAGGCAGAAGTTTGTGCCAGTCTTCTCCAGAGAGGCAGGAAGAGCAATGAGAACCTCTTGATCTCTCTGCTGCCCAGGAAGGCTGCAGACACAGAGCTCCTAGTGCTCCCTTCAGTGCATGCACAATTTTCCTGTAACAAGGGACCAGTACTCAAGGATATGGGTAATGAGAGGCCACGTTTGCAGGCAGTGCTGTCAGGTGGGCAGTGCAAACTGCCTCACTGAAAAGAAGGGAGTTTCCTGGAATAAAAGTGATTTTGAGACAGCTCTACCAATGCTTCCAGGACTAGGGCTGTATCAGTAAATCAAATGAATTTGAGATTGTTCTTTGTCACTGTGGGCATCCAGCACAGAGCAACATCTATCTATTTTAAAAATACTACAAAACTGAATGATGTATTATCAAAGAGTGTCCCTCTGCTAAATTTTAAGCTGTGCTTGGGGTAACTCCTGAATTTTTTGGGAGAGTGTTAATTTTCCCAGGCCAGACTCTGCTCAGGACCATTCCAGCAATCCATTAGCAGAGACAATCAACTTCCAGAAGCCCAGGCATGCTCCTTGGCACTGCTTAATTCACTAGGCTACACACTCACTGGTTGAGTAGTCTGACTTTTAAAGCTGCTAAGCAACCACAATTTTCTTCCTAGTCAATGCCACAGTGTTACAGCGGCTCTGAATATCAGGTCATATCTAAAATGTCTTATCTTAGCAGTCACATTCATTTTCTTCTACATGGAAAGGGCCTGAAAATCTATCTATACTCCTGTGTTTCTACTCATGGGAACTCTTTTACAATTTATATTCAAGAACATACAAAGCAATAGGGTGATTCACAATTAGACATTAGCATTTGACCATTTAGCAGACCTTAAGGTGATAGTACTAGATATCCAGGAAATAATACTGAAGTGTCACAGAAGACACACCAATCAGGAACAATTGTCCTAATGTGTGCTAAGTGCTTAACAATCCCATTAGTTACATCAATCTCTGATGATATCTTCATCATTCATCATAAATACAGTGGTGGGAATACTTTTTCTCCTTTCCTTTTATTAATTCTAATATAAAAATCATCTCATTGTCATATTGGAATAGAATAACTTTCAGCATATGTTGATATGCCATTAAGAAATTTTTCTTCTTCAAAGTTATAGCAGGTATCAGGGAGACAGATGAGAAATTCTATTACATTGTGAAAGAAGAGAAGAATTACAGAGAAGCCTTGATCCACTGCAGGGACAGAGGAGGATCACTGGCCATGCCTAAAGATGAGGCAACCAATGCCCTGATTGCTGACTACATCTCCAACAGCGGCCTGTTCCGAGCCTTCATTGGGCTGAATGACCTGGAAAGAGAAGGACAGTTTGTGTATGCAGACAACAGCCCACTGCAGAACTACAGTAACTGGAAGCAAGGGGAGCCTCATGACCCAGCTGGTCACGAGGACTGTGTGGAAATGCTCAGCACAGGAGAGTGGAACGACTCTGAGTGCCAAGTCACCATCTACTTCGTCTGTGAATTCCTCAAGAAGAGGAAATAAAAGTGCCAGAGAATGTGCCTGGCACCTGCTGTACATACAATTACCCATCCTCATTCATTTACATTAGGGAGAGCAAACCAGGGATAGAAAACCAGGGACAGGGCTCAATCCCTGGGCTAAGCAGGAGTAACTACTTTTAGTCATCAGTGACCTTAAAGCCAGCACAGGTCTGCAGGGGGCACCCAGCCAGTTGCAAATTTTTATTTCAATTCTACATGCATTTTAGGGTTGGCATTTCTATGTGTAATTTATGATAAATTTAGAGAATGCAGAAGTGAATATAATTTCACCAGTTCCAGAAATAGTAAGATTATTGGCATATGAAATACTTATGTGATTTGCAAAGTCCACAGATGGAAAGAGCATGACCTTCATTAATCTCTGACTTGTACAGGGAGTCCCAGTAATTTCCCTAGTGACTTCAGAGCTTGGATAAAAGATTATAAGTACCTCTTGAAAAAATCCTTCTTTTGTTAGAATCATAATTTGAAGTGGAAGGTATCTCTGGAGATCATTTGGTTAAACCTTTCATGCAAAGTAGCACCAACTTCAAACTTAGAAGTTGTTATACTCTCCTTAATTTGGCTGTGCAATTATATTTAATGCCTGATAGGCATTTATCTGGTCTTCTATAAAGACTTTGACATGGTCTCCTACAATAATGTTCTCTAAAAATTTGAGAGATGGATTCAAGGGGTGGACTGTTAGGTGGATAAAGAATTGATTAGATGGTCACATCCAGAAGGTGTTGGTCAACAGCTCAGAGTCCTGATGGACATCAGAGACATGGGATGTTCCTCAGGGATCTGTAGTGGGACCAGCCCTATCTAATATCTTCATTAATGACATAGACAAAGGCATGAAGTGCATGCTCAGCACATTTGCAGATGGCACCAAGCTGGGAGGTGCAGTTGACACACCTGAAGGATGGGATGCCATCCAGAGGGACCAGGTTTGACAAGTGGCCCATGGGAACCTTACAAGGTTTAACAAGACCAAGGGCAAGGTGCTGCACTTGAGTTGGGGCAACCCCTGGTATCAGTCCAGATGAGGGATGAACAGATCAAGCGCAGCCCTGCCTGGAAGGACTTGGAGGTGCTGTTGGATGGGAGGCTGCACATGATCTGGCAAAGTGCACTCCAGGCCAGAAAGCCAAATGTGTCCTGGGCTGCAACAAAAGCCTGGTGATTCTGCCCCTCTACTTCGTTCTGGTGAGACCCCACCTGCAGTGCTGTGTCAGCTCTGTGGTCCCCAGCACAGAAAGGCCATGGACCTCTTGGAGCGAGTCCAGAGGAGGCCACCAAGATGATTAGCAGGATGGAGCACCTCTCTTGTGAGGAAAGGCGGAGAAATTTGGTTTTGTTTAGCATGGAAGAAAAAGGGCTTTGAAGTGACCTAATTGCAGCCTTCCAGTACCTGAAAGGAGCCTACAAGGAAAAGGGAGAGAGACTTTTTGCATGGACATGCAGTGACAGAATAAGGGGGAATGAGTTTAAACTGAAGGAGAGTAGATTTGGATTAGACATGAGAAAGAAGTTCCATACTGTGAGCCCAGAGAAGCTGTGGATGTCCCATCCCTGCAAGTGTTCAAGGTCAGTGTTCAAGGAGCACAGAGCAATCTGGTCTAGTGGAAAGAGGCCCTGCTCACATAATGGGGATTTGAACTATAGGATCTATAAGGTTCCTTCCAATCCAAGTCATTCTGTGATTCTATGCAGAAGAGATCTCGCCTATCTCTGTTCTCAAATTTATCATCCATCAGGCTGGCTGAAACGTGACTACTTAATAGTACATAGGCATGCAAGCCTGCATAGCTTGTAGGCAACCTAAAAACAGATGGAGCAGTTCTAGTGTCTGAAGTCCCCAAAATCTGTGATAAACATACAGAAGTCTAGCACAAAGAGAACAGTGTAAAGGAAACAACACCACTCCTGCAAACTGTAAACAGGCACGTGTAATATAAGCTATACCATGTGCATTTCTGGTTTAACAAGTGATTCTAGGAACATATTAACTCCCTAACTCAGAAGCCAGTGACGTGTGATGTCTAATGCCAAAATCACCCATGCCTTTGTAACACAGGAAGAAGCTATAGAACAGGTTTTATTCCTCAAGAACCCAGATTCAGGTGTGGTTAAACAACTTAGTCATACAATTCAAAGGGACTCACTAAAAATGACGAGCACTGAACATGAAGGCTCTGCTGTCACTGCCTGGCTAGTTAGATCTCCATGTCAGAATGCCCACAAAGAATCACACCTTCATATCTCTGAGAATACTGACAGAGCTTCTTTTCTTCAGATGCAGCAAGAGCTTAGTCTGCCTTTCTTCACAGCAGGAGATGCCAAGAGAAATCTCAGGGTCATTGCAATGCAAGTCTGAAGGTTTTCTTTTCCACTTTATACTGAAAATTAAGGAAGTAGTTCCAGAAGCTAAGGAGAATGCTAGATGTTCGGCACCACACAGCAACATTCCCTGCAGGTCACAGAGCACCAGGTGCACACAGTCCCTCTCTGGGTATACAATGAGCTGGATGTGCTATCAGCTAGTAATGAAAGAGGGTCAGCTCCAAGTCTCCCTTCAATGGCTGAGTACAGCACTGCAAAGGCAAGCAATCAATCATATGTCCTCAACCTCACCCTGAACAGGAAAATTCGCCAAACCATTTACCTGGTTGTTTGACTCCAAACTCACCTCTGAGCATTTACCAACACAGGAGCATCCCAGGTGACTCTGTGACTCAGAACCACTCTTGTAATCTGGTTTCTCTGACACTTGTTCCTCCAGAAAACCTCCTGTTGCTACCAGCAGTAAATTATCTGTGTTGCTACACACCCTCCAGGAAACTATTCAGATCTGTGAATAAAGGGGTGGGACCACATTTCTTTTCATTGCTCCCCTTCTTTGCTATGAGAGTATTTGGGCAAACAGGTTCACTTTGCATGACGTAACTCAGCCTGAATTGTTACCTCTATGGAAATTGGTATACCTCAAAACTAGACAGAATTACACTTTTTAGGATCTATTATAATAAACTCATTGAGCTAAATACTGATTTTAGAAGTATTAATGGGTAATGATAAAGAATTAATGATTAATTCAAGAAAAAGCTTCTTCAGGAAAAATAATGCCTTTTAGAAGTTCAAGTCCAAGGCTGCTGGCCTCAATCACAGCAGGTCAGTTCCTACCAGTCATGTAGAAGTGGCATAGTAATATCCCTGTGGGTAGGCACAATCACTTCTTCACACTACATCTTTACTTCTGACACAAAAAGCCACCAAAACATGCTTACCAGACTGGAGGTCCGTATTCTGAAACTCTCTGGTCATATTGAGACCACTGACTGACAAAATTTAGAGATGTCCTTAATGAAAATTAAGAGGTGCCTTAATCCATCACCGATAGGTCATTTTCTTTAGAGGCAACTCAGAGCTGAGAGAAGGAAAAAGTGGAGCAATACTTTGCTGCAGGATCAAGCTCTGCCTTAGATTAGACCAGCGGCTCTCCAAGACATTCAAAATCAGGAAATACATATATAAATTAAACTTCAGGGTGCTTTTAGGTGGCCATGAGTTATGAATAATCCTGGACCATGCTCCATGTACAGGAAGGAATGACTATCGCAGCCTCTGGCTGCATGGCTGAGTGAGGAAGTGAGTGAGGGACTTGTGCTGGATTTCTACAATGGAAAGGTTGGGACTGCCCAATTCTTCCGTTCTCATCCTCTACTACCACACCAGCTTCATCCTTTCTTAAAGAGAAAAAAATAAACAAATGCAATCCTTTTACCCACTACATATTATTGAAACATTGGCCAGAGCTACGCCAGCTGAAAAGACTTAAGATGGCAGTTCCTTTGCTAGCTAGGGAAGAGGGACAGCAGTGGAGCACAGCAGATGTCCAGTGTTCAAGCCAGCCAGGCGTAAGTGTGAGCAGGTGCTTGTGCAGCCCATTCCTGCAGCACTAGTCCCAGTTAATAAATTCTGCCAAGAAGCTCAACTCATGGGCCAGGCCAAATAAAAAAGCTCATACCACAGAGGAAATCTTGCCAGGTAGGTGCCTGCCCCATGCCTTGTGGACACAGGCTTGAGCCTTAACTAACTGAACTATTATAGTCATGTTTTGCAGAAAAAAATATGCTTGCTATAATTAAGAATTTGGGCTACATCAAAGGTTTCCACTGCTGGCCAATGGAAATTCACTGTGGTGGGTAAAGTATCTTAGGTTTAAGCATTAGGTGGATGGAGCCAGAAACATAGGAAATGGTGTCTGACTATTCACAATTTATGATCTGTTAATGTGTGACACCTAAAGCATTTTACCCAATCCCAGTATAACTTTTTCACATGTTTTTCTTTCCGTCATTCCCAGGCCAAATGTTCTTGTTTCAATTTATGCTTGCTGTTTCTTGTCCTCCCACCACTTAACTTACCCCTGTGAAGAGCCTGGCTTTGTCTTCTTCAAGACACCTTCATAGGTGCTGGCAGGCTGCTATCAGGTTCACCTGAAGCCACCTCTTCTCCAGGCTGAATAAATCCAGTTCCTTTCGCTCCTCCTCATGTGGCTCTGACTCCAGTCATTCTGGACAGTCTCAGCTAAACTTGGCTCAAATTTCTCATTGCCTTTCCTAGAGGGGCTCAGAAGGACACAGTGTCTAGATGTGGTCTGACAGGTGCTGAGCAGGGCATAATCCCCTCCGCACAAGCTCCTCTCTCCAGCACAGTCAGGGTGCCATTACCTTCTTTGCTGCCAGGGCACACTCCTGATGCACAGGCCATGTGCTGTCTGCCAGGACTCTCCAGAGCCCCTGCAGAAAAGCCAGTCACCCCCAGCAGGTATTGATGCAAGGGCTCAGCATTCCCAGGCGACAGGAACTTTGCATTTGTCCTTGCTGAATTTCATAAGGTTCCTCTTGGCCCATTCCTCCAGCCTGCCTAGGTTCTACTGTATGGTAGCACTGCCCACAGCATATTCACGGTTCCCTCCAATTTGGTATCAGCTGCAAACCTGAGGAAAGTGAATTTTATCAACTCCTTGAAGCACCTGGTAAAGATGTTAAACAGGACTGTTCCAGTCTCTAGATCACTCTACTAGGTAAATAGGAAAATGTTGTCTGGGTAGGGAAAAACTCATTTAACTATTCTCCTCTGAGCCAAAACAATGAATTTTTAGCCATACAGACCATAACATCCATCCCAACAGGGGTACAAGAATGGTGTTGGAGACAATGTCAAAAGTCTTGCTAAATTTGAGGTAAATGATACCCACTTCTCAAATTTACAAATCCAGTCACAGAATCACAAATATAATCAGGCAGACATGACCTACATTTGGTAGATCCATGCTGATTGTTTCTGATCACCTTCTGTAGAGGGCGAGGAGCCTCCAATGCAGGACCTCTCCACTCTCCCATGGAGAAGTGAAGCCTGAGAGCCAAAGAGACTCTCCCTAAGACAAACAACTTCTCTCAGGCTCAAGGTGACACAGAGTAGGTCACTCCCAACATGCCTTGCTTCTTTATGTAATAGCCTGTATCCCACCCCCTGCCTTCCCCAATAAACCCCTATTCCAGCCTCCAAAGGTTGGGAGGTCCTGTCCCTGGCCTCCCTTCGCAGAGACACTGGACATAAAAGCTAATGCTGTGGAATACACTATACAGGACTCCTGTCCCTTGTTCCTGAGTTAGCACGGGATGACTTTGCAGGCAGAGCTAAAATCACAAGAGCTGAGTTACTGTAAGAGCTGTTATCACCTGCTGAAGTCACCTGTCAGCCAGGGAAGCTGCCAGTACCCCTAGAATGTGCTCTTTGCTGAGATGCTTCTCTCTGGGAAGGTTGCAGCACTCTGGGTCTAACTACTACCCAGATTCCTGGCTGTGACAACCTTCTCCTCCATGTCCACAAAGGTGCTCCAAGAGGATCCACTCCTTAAGTTCCACAGGAACCAAAGCAATGTTGATCAGTTTATAGTTCCCCAGATTGTCTTTGGCCTTCCAGAAGAAACGGTGCAACATTTACCTTTTTCCAGTTATTAGGAATCTTCCATGATTTCCATAACCTTCCTGGTGTGATACAGTAGCCCTGCAGAGGCATTGAATCTATTTTTTTTTGGCACCTTGGATGTGGTCTGTCTGCTCCCATGGTGTTTTCTGGTCAGATTCCCTCAAGTAATTCCCAGCTAAACACCCATCCACTGCTGCTAGTGCTTTCTGGACTTTTTCCCTAAACACAGATGCATGGGATAGTTTGGTGGTAGAGACAGCAAATAAACCTTAGAATGTCTCCATTTTATCAGTGTCTGCTGTCATTAGATCACCTCCTCCATTCAGCAATGGTTCTACATATTCCTTCCTCTGCCTTTTTATACTGACAAAGCACTGGAAGCTCTTCTTCTTGAGCTTCCCATGTAAGTCTTAAGTGCATTTAGGCTTTGTATCTCCCAAGACTACCTACAAACCCATTAATACTTCTAAATCATTCCATTGTAGCTTGTTCCTGCTTCCATCTCCTCTACACTACCTTTCTATATTGGAGCTCCACCAAGCTCCCTGTTCAGCCACACCAACCTCCTGACAAAGCTATTTTAGATGTGCAGTGAAAACAAGAATGCTGCCTAAGACAGCAAGAATACTTCAGCATGCTTCCTGCTCATGGACAACCAGGAATTTATGATCTTCTGTATTCTGAAGAATGTCACTCAGTACAAGCACTATCATCCTGTTCTCCTGAGGCTCATTACATATATAAGGCACAGATATCTATATAATATAATGTTTTTGAAACTAATAAAAATGATTACAGAATCAATGTATTCCATTAGAAGACATTTTCCTCAAGCATCTGAAACAGTATCACATGGGCATTTGGCTGATACATTTGTTTCTTTCTACTTCTTTCACTGCTTTTAATAACTTTTTTAAAAAAAACTAGCACCTAGAGCAATAAATTGCCACATTATTGACCACAGCCATAAGAATATATAGGCATCTCTATGCAGTTTTACATATAGTCTTGAAAAGTACATTGCAATTGTAGTTCAGCTGGCTGAAATGGTTATTGAGATGCAATTCAACACCATGTGTGATGACAAAAACAGTAAATGTGTTGGAAAGCATTGCTCTAGATTGTCTTGATTTAATAGGTTGGCATGGGTACAAAAGCCATATATTGCTATTTCTTTTTTTCCTTTTTCCTCCTTCTTTTCTTATTTATTAAAGTCATGTGTAAACAACTTGGGGAAGAAAGAATGAGCAAAATCAAAGTAGTAGCTTAGTCTGTGTTTCTTTTATGCCTTTGTGGCAAGGGAGAACAGCAAATCATAAAAGAATTTCTGCCTACCTGCTGTGTGCAGTGTGCCCAGCTAAAGCTCCAGGTGCCACCCACTCCTGGCCTGCAAAGGTTGCTCCCATGCAGATCTTTCAACATAATGAGGAAAAGCTTCAATTGATTTTTAGATGGGTGGGACCAGGAACTCACATCACTCAGTTTTGCAGACAGCAGCAGCAGCCTACTGAAGCACAGCAGCTGAGCACACAGAGCTGTGCATTTTGAGTTCTGAATCCCTAAAGCCCTCAGTGCTGCCCCTCAGCATCCTCAGTGCCATATCCATGTTTAAATCCCATGGAAGTCCTGTGCTTAATCAAGTGCAGACCTGCAGATGCTGGGGGAGTCAAGGAACTGTAGTTTCTCAGTGGTATGAGGCAGTACATAATAGATGCACCTGCAGAGCCATGACCTCAAATGATGCAATTTCATTATGTCTTCTTTTTTGTCACATTTTTCTTCACTTAAGTGTTTTGAAAAACAAACATAACTTTTAAAAAGTAGCCAGATGTGAATCATTATTTTGTTTTTATTGATGTGGACATAGTTTAAACCTAAAGAGTCCTTAAAAAGTATAAATAATATCTTTTTGAAAGCAGATTTGAATGATGAATCTTGTGGTTTTTATTTTTTCTCTTACTAGATGCTGCAAGTTTTGCTGTCTTGTTCACTCTTGTTCACTTCCCAGCAGTAAATTGTCTAGCAAAGAGATGCTAGTTTTCCCAGCTTTATACAACAGAAGTCTTTACATCAGTTTCCACAACATTCCTGGAGAGCATGAACACTGTGCTATGTGGAGGGTGGAAGGAGTCACAATGATGATCAGTATATCTATGATTTAATGATTCAGTAGAAGATTAAGTAAAACATTGCAGAAAAATTTGAATACAGGGTTGGCAGATGTGAGCTGATGGTTTATTTCCTACTGTGAGCTAATTTCTAGGTCTTGAAAAGGCTTTAAAGTTTATCAGAGAAAATCTAAAATGTTGTCAGTAGGTCCAAAAAGAAATTTCAATTCAATAGCTCAGGAATACCAGAGGAGAAAGAGCACTCAGGAATGTTTGCAGGAGAAAGAAAACTTTCTCAGGACCTGAAGAAGCAGAAATACATTTTCTGCAAAACCAAGGACAAAGCAAACATATTATTCCTATGATCTAAATCCAGATATCTACTAAGGCACAAAACAAATTGTTCATCAAATGATGCTACTGCTTTCCTGTTTGTAGTGCAGGGTCTAGCCAGGTAACTGGAGATACACACAAGCACTTGATCAGCTGAATCCCAGCCTGGTTTCATTCACTGTGCACCAGAAACTCAAAAAGACTTCATGTGAGGTTAAGTATTTCTTTTTCAGTGTAGCTAGATGTAGAAATGTATGAACATATTAGTCCTGTACAACAAATTACATCTTCAAAGTACCCCATAAACACTAACTACACAGCAATTATACTATCCTCTTAGTAAAGTAATGCATAGAATACTGACCTATTTATTCTTTTGCTATTATGTAAAATTAATGAGCTGTGTTTTTTGACCACTGATTCATCCTTCTTCCAAATACTTGTGGATTAAAATTTAAGCTACTTAAACAGCTCTACAAAACTACTGCTAGGCAGAAAAAGGCAAAGCTATTCAAGTATTTGAAATGCACTGCTACAGACTGTAAACACTCTGAGTGATATGTGAACATAAGGTCCCATTTCAAATCAAATTCCAGGGTCGAAAAATAATTTTGTTTAAAGGTGTAGGTAATCTTATTTTTTATGGTTTTATTTTTTAATTACTGCCTTGTAAATAAATTACAAAACTTACCTGGTAGACAATTCACCATCCCTTTCTCTCCCCTCATCCAGCACGTCCTAGAATAACGTGCAAGTCCACTGTCAGGAGTTATTTACTGTAGCGGATGAACACAGTCTCTACACAGGAGAAGCATGTGCACAAGCATGTCCATCCTGAAAGATGTCAGGAAACAAAGCACAAAGCCAGACACTAATGAATACAAGAAATCATCAACTGTGAATGAAATAAAATATTAATGCGGTTGTCACATTAAAAATGTGACAGGGAAAGTGAAATAGTTTTTAACTTATTTTTCATAGTCTAAACCACATCTTTGCAGAGTTTGACTTATCATGAGGATAGCACAAACCACCTCACCTTCCTTGATGATTCGTAAGCCAAACCTGCCAACAGAACCACACATTGTTTTCCATCCAGAAATTGCACACATGCTGTGTGTAACACTTATTTCTTCATGAAGGACGTCAGGCCAACAGGAATGCAGTTTAACTGGTTTAGTATTTATGAAAGAAAAAAAAGGGAAAAAACCCAAACCTGTTTGCTTTCCTGTGAATCAAAACCTACTTGATCAAATACTTAAAGTTACAAAAACATTGTGAAAGAACCTGAGGTGAGGTTCAGTAGGAAATAATAGCTGAGATAGCTGAAATATATTCACAGTAATTCCCTGAAATAAAGATATTGTCTTCATGTGTTATATTAATTTCTGATGTAGCTTGAGGACTTGATGGCTCAGAGTTACTGTTTGGAACTTGCCATCAGTATCAGGACTGGTTTTCAGAGGACCTGAGCACATAAGCAGGCAGCATTTCTCAATCTGACATGAGAAAAATCAACCATTAGAAGGAAGGTTCATGTTCTGTAAGGGGCATCAAGTTCCTGAAAATACCTGACTGTCCTACAGGAGTTTATCATTGCAGAGGATGGGCAAACTCAAAATCTAAAGTTCAGTGTTAGAGAATTTGTATTTGTGCTTACTCTAAGTAAAAAACAAAACTACACAAAACAAAAAAACCCAACCAAAAACAAGAGAGACCAGTGTGGATATATCATAAATCATTCACATCAACTGAGATCTTTAGAGTTCTCCAGGATACAAAATGTTGTAAACTTCACTTAAGAAAATTATATTCCAAGTACCAATATCCCTAAAATCATCTATACGTAAGAACAATAAAACAACTCCTCATGAACAATTTTAATTTTACAATGAAATCAATATTCTTTCAGTACAAACAAATAACTGTGATCATTTTTCCCTTTAATTAATATGGGAACAGCAGAGTGTCTAAAGATGCAGAAGCATGGCTCAGACCATCTGAAGGTTTCTAGAAGCTGCATCAGCATTTCTTATCTAAAAGAAAAATCTTAATAATGGCTTTCCATCTGTCATTTAAAAGAGTAAAAATGTCCATGTACTGTACATTCCATAGAGAAGCTAGAACTAGTAGTGTATCTGACTCTCTGACTCATAAATTTTGTGTTTATTTTTAAATTGTTCTGTTAGTACTGAAATTAATTAATTTTGTGAAGACCAGAGGCACTTGGATGCTTGGAGGCTGGAGGCTTGGAGAGAGTTTTGAAATTATGCATAGTCAGTAAAAGTATTATAGGTCTGCCAGTGATTCAGTAGCTCCCTCTCAGCCTCATAACTCCAGTAGTTACTGTAAGTAACAACAGATGTCATTAGAATAAGACTCTGCTGTTTTAAGCAAACTAAAATTAACTAAAAAAACACAAGTTACTTATGATTCCCTTAACGATGCCTAGACATACATACAAAGAGCTCTTTACTATCCTATAAACACTAATTAGGTAAGCCCTAATTATGTGTATACATTGTAACACTGATAAATCCTTTCTATTACAAATAAACTCAGAGTCCCTTTAAATCTATAGACTCACTCCTTTTGCAGCAGCATTTTTATGCTACTTCAAACCATTACAGTGCTTTTTTATACAATCATTTTAATGTCTCCATTCTTCTCCTTCCTGAATTTAGTCATCAAAAAATAAAGCCACCATTGTCTTTTGCCTAATTATTCTTTGCCTTCTATTGGATTTTTAACCAGGATTTTTCTCAATAAAACAGTCCCCAAAAGGCAAACAAACTGCAACTGAGGAAAAGGTGACTTCCTGAAAGCACTGATGGCTCATGAAAACAATGGATACCTACTGCTGCCCAATGAGAGATAAGATCAGAGGCCAAGAGATTAGGAGCAAAGATTACTACATCAAGTCTTGAGTGCTGACAGAGTGACAGAGCCACCAGCAGTACCAATGGCATGGGTCTGTGCTGCATCCTCCTTCTGTCCCTCTGCAACTGGCTCAACTGGTCCCTTTTACAGCATCAAGCTGGAGGGAGACAAGAAAAAAAATGTATGGCTGCAGTGCAGTCTATCTACTGTTCCCCTGGGAAATTCTGTCATGAACAATCAGTGCTATTTACTCATCCCTCACCTACAACGTTATGCTCCCAGTTTGTAACTCTGAGACTTTCAAACCATTTTCTGAGGACAGTCCATGCAAACCATTTTTCCTGCTGGCTCACCTATGCCAAGAGCAGAACACTGACTTCTTGAGACAATTTCCTATTAAGTAACTTGGCTCTGGTCTGCCATGTCCCTCTCTACCCACCTTGCCTCCTGCACCATCTCAGGTCAGGATCGTCCTCCATGCTACAATGAGATTCTGCACTTTTACCTTTGCTGCACCCTCACACACCTAAAAGGAATTTCTCAAAGTAAATAAAAGGCAAATTGACCTTTAGCATGTTATACTACATTGCTAGAGAGCAGCAGTGACACCAAGTCAAACAAATGAAGTGCTGGTAACCTTAGGAAAATGAAACCAATGTTATGAGAACAGGTCAGGAACCTCAGCCTGAGCTCCCTAACACCAGTTTGCTCCACCAAGGAGGGTCCCAGCCAGCCTTCAGCTGTGTGGTGCCTGTGTGAAGGGACACTCAAACACCCCTAACCAGCCAGCAAAGGATTCCCTGCTTTAAAGGGTACCCTGAGAGCCAGAGTAGCCAGGTCAATGCCTTTCATCCCACAGCTCTGGGCACAGAAGGCACTTCTGCAGGAACAGGCCATGTTCAAAGTACCACCACAGCCTTATAAGCCAGCCAGATATCACTGCTGAGAGCAGCTCTGAGACTGCTTTAAGCTGCTCCAGGGACTGGTTTGGTAACCCACCATCCCTGGCACTGGTGGACCAAACAGGTGGCACATTTATTTTCACTTCCTCTCCTCAGCACACATCCCAAGCTCAGTTTAACTGGATGAAGTGGGTGATTTCAACAGTTGTTTTTCCCTTAGAGTAGTGATGCAAGAAGGGGCAGCCTGTATTCACAAGCCTGGCCTTGCCTATTAAAAATTAAAGCTGTTGCACTGCCTCCCAAGAAACCTCAATAATGTGGTGGTATTTGCACACTAATTCATAATATGCATAGGTCCAACCATGACCCTGAAGTTCTGTTACCACTGAGTAAATACACAACACAAATGATGCTAAAGGCTTTCCTTATCACTCATCTTATGCAAACCAGTTTTATGCCTATTTAATTTCACTGGCTAAAGGGGAATGACTCCAGAGTTTGTACCAGTATGAGATCAGAATCCTGCATGCAATTTCCAGGAGCATGTTAAATTAATTCATCCATAAACAAAAAGCCTGTTTTGCAGGACCAGCTCCAGGCTTTCTATTTTTGATATGTAACTAACTATAGGATTAGGAGAGTTTGTGTTCTATCTTGAGAAAGAGCAGCTTTGCAAATCTAAAAGAAACATTGATGACTTTTGAGGGCAACTTCCTCCAGAACAAGAAAGTAACTGGAAGAAAGAAGCAGATCCTAATACTGTCAGGAAAACCTTGCTTAGCTCCACTTTGGCTTGGACAAATCTGCTTGTGCATAAACAGAGCCACAGGAGAACAGGGCTTTTACCATTTATTTGGTTTGCATTTTTCATCTCTTTGACCACTTTGGAGACCACCCTTGTGCATACGGTAACACAGGACAAGAGATTACATCTCTTCCTGAAGTGCTCCTGATAACATGCTTAGATAAGGTGTTAAGAACCATGAATTTGGAAATTGACATTACTTTCACCTCCTGTTCTAATATCATTACAAATATTCAGCTCTTCCAGAAGTATCATGCCATACATCACAAAAGGTAGTCTGAATCTTGCTTCATAGGACTGCAGTGTAATTTTCATATTCACTATGATGTATATGTTTTTTCAAAATACTAATTTATCTTTTATTATAGCTGACTGCAGATTTTCATAACTTAGTGCATTTTTCTAATGGTTGGTCACCTGGGGCAAAAGAATTACAGCATTCCAAAAAGTATATTTTAATTTCTATAGATAATATAAATCACTCTATGTGGAATTAAATCATCAATTATTTTTCATAATCTAAAATTGATAGCAACTGGTTTAGTAGTTCTGTGACAATGCCTCCTTTACATTGGACAGCCATAAGCATAAGAACACAAAGGGGAAAGAACTTTTTGCAGCCATTTAAGAGCAGTTTTTAGTCCTTGTGGTTGTACAGACAAGCTTTCCTACACACAGTGAATCAATACACCTCTGTCTGCTTGTTGACTCTGGTGGACTGGAAGTTTCATCATTGGTTTACCTTGTAACATGCCAAGATGCAATTAGTTACACAAAAACGTTATTAAAAAGCAGTTCAACACAAATATGTGCCTTTGCATGGAAACTCAAAAACGCAATCCTGACACTAGTCTCTTAAAAAATCCATTTTTTAAAGATTCAAACAATACATCAACCAGTATAAAAGAAATCCCACACGGCACTGTAGGACATCTTGCCTGAACACAGCAAAAATAATTTAAACCACTTCAATTTAAATGATTAGGATTTAGGAAAAAGCACAGCCAAAAATCTACTCAGTGGATCTATAGCTAGTTGTGAAAGTGAAATTTTCACCTTTTTGTTAAAACAAACTAAATTTCAAGAAAATAAGTGTTATAAGGAATGTGCAGGTAAAAGAAATGGTATTTACAAGCAAGAAACAGTGGCTGCCCATGGCATGTAATCATTAGTAAAATCCAGTACTTCTGGAGTTCACACAGATTAACTGTGCAGCTGGATAATAACACTGGAAATGTTTATGACCAAGTATTATTTGTACTTCCTTTGTGTAAGATAAGGACAGCCACATTTCTTGTTCTGAATCATAAACTAACCAACCCTCTTTTCCACCCACTCAGACTTCTCTCTCTGCAGGGCAGACTTAACAGATTTAGGGCAAGACTATGAAATTAATTGGACATATGGTCTCCAGAATGCAACCCCAAGAACAAACTCCCTACACCTAATCACTTAGGCACAAATCTGAACCCCATTCCTTACCAACACACCCAAACCAGGCACTTACAGAGCCTGGAATCTTTTCCTGAAGATAAAAGGATGGGACACAAGGTTCACTTTTAAAATATGTCTAGAGGAAAAAAATATTATCTCCTTGGATAAGTGATGGGGTAAAGCACTCAGAAAAGAGGGGAGGCTGGACTTAGTGCCTTCTTCAGCCTAATGGGAATTCAATCCCACATTTCCTACTTGAGAGTTCAAGAGGCATTTAGCTACAAGAGGGATAGGGATGAAGACAGAGCACAAGAAAGAATGCGAACTTTTGCTTCTTCCTCCTTTAGAAGCCATGATTTCAAAGCCAAGCAGCTATTAATGCATTTCAAAAGCATCACAAACCTATTTATGTACAGAATGGTATGGCAGAAACACAGAAAAGTTCTATTTTATGGAGTCAACTCCTCTCCACCTAGGGCTTGGATTGGGGTGGGGGAGATGGGCATCTCAGGCTGTGGCATTTCTTGTCATCACAAAAGCATATCTGAGAAGCATCATGCAGCTAAAAGTAAAGGAATATAGTCTTCATGCCCAAGCTAGTTCAACTTCCAGAGCAGCTACACACACTTGCATGAAACCTTAAAATTTAATCTCTAAAGTCACAGCTGTATGTGTGGAGGATAAACAGTGCATGGGACAGAACTGAGTGAAACTCAGTCTCGGTCATTCCAGAGGCAGGACAGCCCAGCCTAAGTCACAACGGGGGAAATAAGTGAAGTGCTGCAGGATGGCATATCCTTCATCTGGAGATGATGGATACAAAGAAGCCTAAGAAAAAATGGATTATAAGTGGTCTGGTGAATGTGTACATTTGTCTACCCCGAACTTTTCAAGCTACTACTACAAACATTTTCTACTTTTGAGCAGTGGTGAACAACTGAGCCCGACTGAGCAGAAAGAAGAGACAAATAAGAAGTTTTCCATATTTTGAATGGATAACTCAGTAGGCGCCTTTATAAAACAAGCAACAAAAAGTGCAACCACGCAATTTCGAAGCCCAAATATCCATAACCAGGAGGTAAATAACAACCTTTTGCAAACCGGCATTAGGAAATCCCGCCCCGAGTCTGGCTGGCCTGATTCAGGAGCCGTGAATGCGGAGCGCCGCGCTCCTGGGGAAGCCGAGAGGCAGCGCCCGGCCCCGGCCCCGGTGCCCGGCCCNGGCGCCGCCTCCGCGCCCACCTGGCCGCGCTCGGCAGAGCCGCCGCCGCCGCTGCAGCATGTTGCCCAGGGGAGCCTCGTCCATGCCGCCGCCTCCCAACCCCACTCCCTACTTCCCGCCTCCGCGGGTCACGCTGCCCTCCGGCCTGGAGATCCTGCGCACCTTCTCGGGAGCCGTCATCTTCCTGGAGATCGTGAGTGCGAGGGGCCAGGGTGGGGAGCGGCCGCGGGCCCGGCCGCGCTGCTCACCTGCCATGTTGTGAGGGGGCCGGGCCGGGCCGGGCCGGGCCGGGGCTCTGCGGGAGCGGCCCCGCGCCCGCCCCGCTCCGCTCCGCTCCGCTCGCACACGGAGGGGTTTGCCGGGGCTCTTGGAGCTGTCGAGGGCTTTGAGCCACGCTATGCCCCCGTCACGAAAAGGCACCGCGGGGAAGTACAGCAGGTTTTGTCTGTGCGTGTGTTGCGCGTCCTCTGCAAACTCCTACAGGTGTGTTCAATGTCATGTGCGTGTTAGACCTCGCTGCTCTACACAGCGCTGAGGACCTTTGAGCTGAGGTTGGGTATGGCGCTCTGCCGTGCCACTCATTTCTGGGAGATAAAAAAAAGCTTAGTAGAACTCATCTGACTTAATTAATTTTTCTTTTTCTTATGGTCAGAGCAGAGTACTGCTTGCGTCCCAGCCGGTGAGCTGGATCCCACCTCACAAGCTGTAAAATCGTACCTGAGCAAGGAACAAGTCAAAACTCGAAACACAAGTCCGGGCACTAAATCAGGCCCAGAGGCAGCAGGGACAAAAGGTTAATTCGGTTGGCCAACCAATTGTACATCTGACAGCCAAGCTGTAGTGGACAGGTGTACTGTGAGGGAAATAGCACAACAGTGGATGCTGAGATTAGCAGTCTCTACAGTTCTAAATTTAAGGAGGTCTGCAAGTTTGCACATTTAAAATACTGAAAGCATTTCGTGTGTCTCTGTTTTTGTTTAACAGACACTTTCTGCTATCCCTTTTTCTTCCTCACTGCCCATCACTCTCTGGTCACCAAGTAGCAGACTTGCACCTGCAGTCTTGTGAAACTAGAGAAAGTTTGGTTCTTCACAGCTAAAAAAGGAACCTTAGAGAACAGCTTGAACAGTAATACATAAACCCATGGGAGCTTTGAACTGAGACTAGCAATGCATCTTTACATATGTGCTGCTGCAGCAGAGAGGAACCAACTAATTTTATAGCAGGCATTTTTTGCAAGGTATCTCTTATCCAACTGCGATACAAAAGAAAGTTCTTTGAATCTGAAAATGTAACCTCTGACTTCCTGGTTTGTAAATCTGTAGAATTTAAACAGGAAAGAGGTAACTTGCACTTGGAAATAGGTTTTAGTTGACACTATTCAGCAGGTTGGATTATGAAGTTCAATCTTCCTGAATTAACAAATATACTTGGAGTGAATCATAATTGTCATCTATTTATCCTTTTTTATTAAGAGGCAAGATTTGCAGGAAGAAATAATAGTGTTCCTTCTGCCAAGAGTTGATTAAACCAGGGAAGCCTTAGAATACAAAAATTCCATCAGGCCATCCCTAGCATATGTTCCTACTACTCGTTTGCTGTGAGGAGTCTGCTGAAATGAAAATTGGCACTATTGACTTCTTCTCCAATTTATGATGATTCTGGAAACCTCTATATTTTTCTAGTCTTTAGAGCATAGTTTACAACTCACCTTGTTCTGTATTGTGGTTTTTTTTCTTTTGCTTTAATGCTTTGTGTCCTCTTTCAGCTTCATGTATTTTCAAATATATTGAAAAAATGGGTGTCTTTTTATCTCTTTTCTGTATCTCATCTGGGTAGGAGTACAAAGTGAAACAGTATGAGATTGAATCCAAAGAAGTAGAAGTACATCCTTTTTGTGCTAATTTGTGTATATAGAGAGAGGTCTGTGTGCGTGTGAACTGTGTTTTCACATTTCTTATAATTTGCTCAAAATTACAGTAAGGGTAAAATTTTCAGCAGAAGCATACAAGTCACCTGAGTTTGTAAATCCCATATTCAAGACAATTTTAAGAGCTTTTTGGAATTTCAGAGTGGCTTTGTCTTTTCACCACTTAGTGATTATCATTTCTGAGAGGAGGACTTGGACTCTGAGTATTTTTGAAGTGTTTCCTTTCGGTTCCTGAGAGTCATCAGAGGATATGTAGTGTGTGATATCAGTTCTTAGGCAGAAAGGACTGAGTAAAAGTGATCTCTCACTTTATTGTCTGTATTCCTTTCCTTGCAGCTATTTGGAACAATAGTCTGGATTTTGGTTGCCTCTACTGGAGTTCCCCTGCCAGTGCTGCAGGGATGGGTAATGTTCGTGGCAGTGACAGCGTGGTTCCTCTCCATTGTGTTCCTCTCTGTGTTCCTCTTTGGTTATGCAAATAGAATTACTGTCAACTGGAACCAGGCGGTAAGATTTTTTCTCTTTATTTAAGGATTCCCTTTGTTTTATAAACTGAAAATTATTTAAGGAGAATTGTTGATCCTGTCTTAACACCTGGCTTTCTGCTTTAGCACAAAGTTTTTCAAACAGGTATTCAAAACTGGGAAAAGAAAGAATAGGGTTGCAGAGGTGGCAGAGGAAATCCAGGACCTGTTTTATGATGGAGGCTGATGGAGCTTTTGAAGCCCTTTGAAGGAGTACATTTGTCCTCTCTGAGCACATAAAATGTATGAGCAGCAGGAAGAGGATCAATTTAACAAGGCATGACAACAAATTGGTTTAAATGGCCAGAAATTATTGTGGACTAGAAATCAAAAAATACTTGCTGACTATTAGAGAAGTGGTAGTAGTACCTTGTGAATAATGGGATGTAGAAAGATAAATCTAATATTATAAAGAAAAGAATGTATTTATGAGCATCCTGTGTGATGTGGTTGTCTGAGATAGCACAGACTGGACTTCAGCACTCAGGAGGTCCCCTTCAGTTCCTAAGAAAGTCTTCTGGTGACTTTTGGGTCAATTTCTCAAAGGCCAGAAATGGTGAATGGCTGTTAGACCTTAGGTAGTAAAAAACATAATACCTGCACTATGATATATCTTTACATCTTATTAAGAGACTTAATATCTTCATCTTTCTTAGAGGGAGCTTGGTGAGAATACAGATATAAGTATTCTTTGCCGAGCTTATAATTTTGAAGACAGAGCCTGAATCTTGCTGTGATTGATTGTTATGGCTTGTGCCAGTAGTTCTCAAAGACTATTGCTTCCTGTTAAAAAAGGGAGGTGTTTTGTATAAGTTTATGCCAACCACATGGATACCTCAGGTTATTGATTGGTAATTTACAAGCTCTTTTGTTGTCATTAACTGTTTTTTACTTTGTGTTTTTAGTACTCAAATAGTTAAGCATGAGGTTATATCACACTCTCTTATATTACTGGAAGTGAATAATAAGAGGTGGCATAACTGTGATCAGAATTTTTAATTTAAAAAAAAATTCTTCCAAAACGACTGCAACTTCTAAACTACTGAAGTATGTCTGCCTGTAACTGCTGATCACCTTTACTTTGCTCCTAGGCAGCTTAGTTTTCCTATTGACACTTCCCTTGATCATAGCTGGAATTGCATTCTAAAGTATCAACAGCTGTTAATAATTTTTATATTCATGGACAGGCCTTTAAAACAAAAGTTCTTTAAAGCAAATCATAAAGTTTTATGAGTTTGGAGCTCTGATAAATCAAAGCCCATCAGTGCTAGCAGACTGGATTCTGTTAAAAAACAAACTTTAGGACTTTGATAGTGAATAAACATACATACAGCATCAGCTTTCCAGCACAATACAGGCAGTAATTAAGCTAATAATCAGTTACAATCACAGAGACCTTTACAGGGATTTATGCTGCAACATCCTCACAAATTATGATGCAACAAAGCCCTTGAGCATAACTAAAGTAAATTAATAGTGTCCTGGGTTTCATTGAAACTATTTGCCAGTTTACAATCATGCATCTGTTTAAGGTTGCTGGGTAAGGACAAAGCCTTTTATAGATTGAAAATGCTGTACAAATTTCATCTTATAACAATTATGTGTTTGTTACACATTGGCTGCTTGATGCTGACAGTTTGTTGTACTGTTAATTTTGTCCCTTGTATGTAATGAATTGCTGGAAAATTTTCTATGTCAGGAAATGGATACATGACTTGTATGAAAATTGCATCTGTAACTGTATCAAAAAAGCTGTCATAACTCAGTCAGCATCTTAAATAAATGCAGAGGGAATAATTTTATCTCCAACTTGGTAGCTGAAACCCAGCTCCTTCCAGCTGTCACCAAACATAAAAGAAGACACTTTACCACTATTTTCAGGTGCCTAAATGTTTTGTGACTTGTTGACACACAACTTTAGCACAACTTGACAAGTTGAGGTTTTTTTAACTTTCCATTGCAAATAAATAATTAATTACTGGAAACACTAAAGCTATTTTTGTTACTATAAATACAGTCCTGGATTTAGTAATACCTTATGCTGTAAATATATCTGCTCATACTAATATAGGTATTTTAAAAAATAAGATGATACACAGTGGAAAAAATGGGCCTTATGGAGCTCCATTGCTCAGTACATCAGTGTATTAAACCAGATGGTATGACAAGTACTGCCCTTTTCAGCCTGACTCACAACACACTCATTTACAAAATTAGATGTGAACTAACTAATCGTGCTGCTCTGATAGTGTTTTGCATACACTTTGTATGAGGCTTCAATGATTATACAAGTGTGGGAGCATGGGGAGTTAGGCACTATGATAACAATTACTAAAACCCATAAAAAGGTCCCTCATAAGATCTTGGGGTTTTTGATCACAGAAACCATAGCATGTAAATGTGAAACCTTACTGATGCTACAGAGCTTCACTATAATTGCTGCCAGGAGATGGAAATTAGAGGGTTTGGCAGGAGAATGAAGGAGATGAATGACTCCTGAAAATTCTCTCTCCTATACGCAGTCAGTCCTGATCTAAGTGGAATGGAGAACTGTAGCAGCAGCTTTTATCATAACTTATCAAAACTGATTAGGGTGTGATTTAAGTAGCTTTAGCTACTTGTTCCAAATATGGAACAAGTAATGAGTTTGAAAGGAAGATTCTTTCAATTAAAAGAAAATCTCACATCTAAGAAGAAAATACATTTCTCTGGACAGGGTAGTGCAGCACATTCTCACTTTGCTCTCAGGCAGCAGCTAAGGATGTCACACAGTAATTTCTAGTGCAGGTGAGTGCTGTCTGCTGGACACACATAAAGTGTCCTGAGTTCTCACTCTAGGCATACTGATATTCCATTGCACTCAAGTGAAGTTAAAGTTCATAAAGAAGTCATTAGTACTGGAGTTAGACTGCATATCATAGGTATCATGAAGCATACATGTACTTGTGTATATTTTAAAAATTGTCTCTGTGGCTTTTGCAGACCTTCACAGGTATAGGCACAGAGTATATATATTGTATGGATCAAGAACTGACTGCAGTGCAAATGTCAGCTTTTCAGACTGAATAACAGAAGGAGATGTTGGAAGAATACTTTGTACAAAAATTCAAATTTCAAACCAGACCAAACCCACTATGAAGCTCTACTGGAACATGCCTTAGTCTTGCTGCTGGAACACTGGCCTCTGAACTAGGGCCTGTAAAAGCACCAGACCATTTTTTATGTGTGTCAGTACTGGAACCTAGAAATGAGAGTTAGGTATTTAAACGTTATGTTCAGTTAGCATTCATCATAGAGGAGGGAATTGCCTGGAGAGGACCGGGAGAGAAGCATATTTAAAGTAAATCCTAAAATCTGTCCTCACAAGTCTTGGACATTTTATTCCACAGTATCATGAAGAACTCTCAGGTTACTGACTATTGGGTAGAGCTAAGTCAGAGAGAGCTGTGAAAATGCTTCAGTTTTTGGATCTCATTGTATTGGGACATTGGACATTTCAGCTGTGTCAAAGCTGAGTTGTTTCTGGGCATTTAGAGAAGCAAAATTAAGCATGTAAGGAAAATTTTTGAAACTTTGTTTATAACTGAGAAGGGACTTATGGGAGACAGCAAGATTTTGTTGTACTACTTGAATTGTCATCAAGTTGGCCTGTATATGTCTTCTTTTTTATCTGTCTGAAGGGAGATTTCTGTAAACTACTGACTTTAAGGTGGTCTAAAATGTCAGCATATGTACATAGAGATGAGCATGTTCTTCTTAATTTGAAAGAATGTAAGATTTGGGGAGAGGGAGAGCTGCCCTTTATCACTAATAGTGTTAGTGAGTTGCTTATAATTGCAAGAAGCTGTGAAAACAAGTCCAGGTTAAGCTGTCAGATGGATTTAACATTGCTTATCTCAAGTTAGTGTTATCAGTTCTTGTTTCATGTTTCAGTGTTGGATTTCATTTGTACTGAGATGAGAAGAATTAGATATGTATCAGAGCCCAGACTGATTCTTTTCTTTGCTTTTTAGGATTTTATTTTCCATGGGGCTACTTTTGTCTTTTATTTTGGAGCATTTCTACTGCAAGCAGCAACTACATCTCTGCATCACTTTCCCCGCAAATTCAACTCCACCATGCAAGAGACGATTTTAAGTGGTCGTGAATATAACATAAGCATAGCAGCCTCGGTATGTGTTCCATGCATTTGTATCAGGGGAATGTAAGTCTGAAGCAAGCACTTGTAGCCAGCCATTCGACTTGGGAATTTAACAGCAAACTGGAATAGAAAGAGATGTGAGAGAAAGAATTACTTTGACAGCAGCAAGTAGTATCTAACAGAAACATGCAAAAATATTGGTATAAACTAATGCTTATGGGATAGCTACTAACTCATCAGTGTAGTGTAGAGTTGATACTCTTAACTGTAGTGAAGATCATAAATATATGATCACTATAGGTTATAATTTTCAGACAAGGTGTTTTGTCAAAACAATTTTGGTTATGAGAAGAAAAAGAACAACTGAATCTTTATCAGAGGATGAGGTATGAAATTTGCACCTGTACTTAAAATTTCAGTTGCTTTTTTTATACCATTTAGTGTGTCCTGAATATGCCATGGACATAAAAAAAATTTGGACTAGGTGTTTGTGATGCTCCACATAGGTACTTAGTACATCAGGACCCTGCTGTCTCTTATTGCAATTATTAAAGTGCTTTTCTTGATAGTCTAAGTCCAGAATGCATTTTTCTCACTGTAGTTGCATCATCACTGAAGCAATGTATTTGGTGGACGTGCATAGCTGAACCAGAAAATATATCAGGCTTTAGTTTCCTTCCTGGCTGGACTCTCCAGGGATGAGTAGAGGTGTGTCAGGCTTAACTTAACTGAAATCACTGCTCTTAACTTTTAGTTCCTTCCAGAGACTTTCATACCAGGGAACTGTATATATTTATTAAGCTTCTAAACCCTCTGTGGTTATCTGTTGTCCTTAAAACTCTGTTCACCATACCTTTTGCACAGTAAACACTTTCAGTTCACCTTAAGCTAAAAACAGATGAAAGGAAGGTGCAAGAGCAGAAGAGAGAGGAGAAGGCTTTGGCAAGCTGGGCCCTGAAGAGTGGGCGTGTCAGTGTCCCAAGGCCAGAGTTCCTCACATCACTCACCTGCCAGTAAAACACTCAGCACATCTGATCCCTGGGTGGCCGTGTGGCATGGGGACAGAGGTGGTTTTCCAGCTGTGCCTGAACAGGTTCTTTATACTAAGCAAATATCTTGAATTCTACCCCTAAGTTTACTTCAATCCTAGTTTAGTGTGTTCCAATCCCACTGAATATATGGTCACTGCAGTCATTTTGTCTGACAACAGAATACTGGGCACTCCAAGAAACCATTCCCTGCTTCCATACTAATTCTTTTAAGGGAAAATTCAGTTCTTCAAGCCCCTCAAATTCCTCTCAAGACAGAGGAGGAGAAGACTCTTCTGTAACTTGCCTCAATATCTTAATTAAGAGTAGCTGGAAAACAGTGAATGAGATAAATGTAGTCTTTAGTGTCTTTGGATTTTTTGCAAATGTGTATATTTAGAAAGTCAAAACATACAGAAAAATATTTTCAATCTTTAAAATATTTCATTAAAACTGTCTTGTGAGATACGTGACAAAAAGAAAAAAGGTTGCTTACATTGTCTTTTAAGACGATGTTTATATCCCCTGATTAGAAATATATGTATGTTCATTTTTTACAGACAATGGTTCTGTGGTGTAGCATTTATTCAAAACTTTAATTAGTCAAATTAACACTTGTATGTAAAGCAAAGGATGATTGAATTAGTATATTAAGAGAGACAGAATTCATTGTTACCACTGGACAATATGAGAAATGTTTTTTTCAAAAATTCATTTTCTGTCCAGTGTACATTATATATTCACTTTCATTGTGGATGACCTTAAGTTCAAATCTATCCAACTCAGCTCTTTAACAGGAACAACTTCCCTGCCATTGCCTGGGCAGTTGTTCTGATGGCTGGATATATCTGGTCAAGGAGGCCAGATGGGAGTTGTTTCTGTGTTTCTGCAAGTAAAAGAGTTCTGCTGTTTAGAGGGATGTCTTCTTTAATGTTTCAGCTGGAAACATCTGAGATTGATATTTGATCAGTCTACATAAGAGAACTAAAATACAGTGTACATACACGTTTACTTTCACCATAACTTATGCAGAAATTCTGTTTCATATTCTATTTCTAAATGTCTGCTGAAGCAAGTAAAAAGTATTAACCTGAGATAATAGTAAAATGAGCTTATTACAAAGAAGTTCCTGAGAAAACTTCAGAGCATCCCAAACCTATCTTTACTTTATTAAGCATTTTGGCTGGGGGAGGTATCTTTTGAATCACTTATGTTCCAGTATTTATTTAGAATAGAAAAATATTGTAGAACAATATGTGTGATTCACTTTTTTATTTTTTGTTCTTTATTTTTTTCTCTGCTCCTCCTCTAGATTTTTGCCTTCGCAACAGCTATTTGTTATGGTTGCAGCACAGCCCTGGCATTAAGGAGATGGAGGCTAAATAACAGCTGAAGAGGGGTTAATGCCCACGTGTTCCACTTCAGATGAAATTAAGTGCTACTTGTCTGTTTTACTGTAATTTAGTTCTAAAACGACTGGTTTTTTTCCTGCTTAAAATCTGCTTAAATGCAAGTAACCCCCAATCAGGATTTCTTCAAAAGAAAAAAAAAAGTTTCCATCTCTTCCCTTTCTGATATTTACTTTAATTGTGTACTCATTGTAAGGTATTCGAGAGTTTAAGGATAAAGAGATATGTCATTGGCAGACATCAGAACTCCAGTGCTACACCAGAAGAGGAAGAAAATGGAAACCAAGCCAAGATGTTAACTGCACAGGCAGCTAAAATGATCCCCCCTTGTTAAGCCTTGGGATTAAGTGCTTTGCAGCGTTACAGTGCACTCCACACAGGCAGAGCCTTGAGGCTCCTGGTAGAGTCGTGGGCATTCTGTGTGCTGCCCTTCTCATGAACACAGCCCAAGCTGACTTTGAAATTCCAGCTTAGTATATATGTGTTATTAACTTTGATGTACAGAAAAAAATATTTTTTAAAAACATCTAGTGAAATCTTTTTATACTTTCTTATAGCTATGCCTGGCTAGTGTTACCCGAGCCTTAAAGCCTGTGTTCCATGCTAGATGAAAACTGGGACTTGCAATCAGTAGCTTATTAGTTTTAGGAATTTAGCTTAATCAGATCTATTTATACTACAAAACAAAACAGTGCATTTGTGTTGTGTATGTATATACATGGTATATTTTTGTTTAACAGGAATTTTTGCACTGTTTAATTTTGTTGGACTACAGCTTTGTTCTCACTACTTCAAGTGCTGCATTTGTTAGGTATTATGTGAGTCAATATCATTTGAATGGAATGTTACCAAATAGTGAATAATGTCTGACCTCAATTCTTGCAATATGTTATTTGTTGCATTCTAAAGCTGCAGTGTTGTAAAGGTGTTTTTATTTGGACAGATGCCTATGCAACATCTTGCTGAAAGCAGTGGAATGCAAAGCGATCCGCCCACTATGGAGTTTGCTTTTCGCATCAGTGATGTTTAATTGAGCCTCTCTTGAATATCTTGATGTATGATGACATGCAATATTAGAGACAGAAAATTGATTCAGCAAAACTAAACTATAGAATTGTACTCTGCTCCCTAACACTCATGTCATTTTGCACATGGTGAAGCTTTTTGTTATTTTGCTGGTAAATAATTTTTGCTTTTGTGAATAGTGCCAAAAAGATAAGCTGGGACAATAAAGGCTCCCTGTCATTTGTAAAACAACTTGTTCACTACATCTTGCCAGTGCACCTGATTATTCTGCAGAGACCAGCGGTGGTTGCGTAAGGGAAGACAGGATTTCCTTCATTCCCAAGCCTACTCACTCACTCTCCTTGAGCCAACAAGGGTGTCTGCCACCGAGGTTGCTTTATCAAACTTGTCAGGTACAAGGATCTCCGAGGGGCAGCCGCCCTCTGCAGTGCCCTGCTGATCCAGGGCAGGTTCTTGTGGTGGCACAGCAGTGAGTTGCACTCTTCTGACTATGGAACCACTTGGTCATCCTGAATTACTACAATGGGATTTTGTCATATATCTGTTTTCTAGAGGTTTTTTCCTTACAAAGATTTTGTACTCTGGCTGATTTTTTTTCCCCCTAATTCTCTCATTGCATCAAAACTTTTTGTGTACATTTTATCTAGAGCCATATACTTTTAAAAATACTTCATATTGTATAAAATGCATTTACACTGGAGTATATGGATGAAAGTATATAACAAAGACTTATGCTAAGCAGCATTAAAGTTACTTAATATATTTATGGCAGTAGTCTGTTTATTAATTTTGGCTTTGGAAAGTATCAAAAAAATACCTTGCTACTCTGACTCACCTGATGCTAGATATACAAAATTGAGGCTGAGATTTCATGGGAAGGCACAGTTGCATTGGGGCTAGTTTCACATGTATTTAATTAGTTTCACAGCTAGTTTTCCACATGACACTGTGAATATTGGTGAAAAGAGTTAAACAGATGCTGATCTTTGGTTTGGTTTCTCCTGTGTAGTGCAACCTGCCCACCATGGACTGTGTGCCACAGCTGCAGTCTCTGCAGCCAGCTGAGATCATGCAGGGCAAATCTTAATGTCTTTCATATTTAAACCTACAGAGTATGCATCCCACACATGGAGTCAATTAAAGAGCTGTCCAAGTTTAGTTGACATTTGAATCTAACCTCCAAGTTCAAACTTGAGGTATAAAACCCTTGATTGGTGAGTGCTATTCAAGTCTCTTTATCTACTCGTGGAAGTCCAGATAGCAGAGTGCAGTTAGTGTAGCATGGAAACTGTTTGCATAGTGAGGAAAGACTGAACTTTCCCTCTTAAGTATCCAAGACAAACAAAGGACAGAGAAGAGATAAAGGTAAAATCTACAGTAATGAAGAACAACTTTCACAGCTAAAATGGAGTGAAAGAATAGAATTTCTGTGTTAGTATGGACAGAGTTTTGCTGTAGTTTTAGGAAGATCTGTGGACAATCTAACCAGAATATGCAGTTATGTTCTTTCAAAAAAAAAAAAAAGAAAACAACTCAGTAGTTAATTTTGTGTTACTTTGTACTGGGAGCTAAAAAGGTAGGTGTGACTCAGAAATGGTAGGTATGTGCTGGATGTATGCAAATACTGATACAGGTATAATATGTAATCCTTGTGATAGGTATTCCAGGGAAAATGTGCAAGCTGGTTCTAAAAAATCTTTTTTCCTTGTAAGAAAATTCCTCCAAGCCAATGACCTTCGAGGACACAAGCTTAGACCTCTCCAAAGAATGGAAGGCATGGAGGGAGGAGGGGACATGAGGAGATAATTTATCTCAATTCATTTAAGGTGAAAGGAACAAGACCACAGATGCCAAATAGAGATTTTCATCAAAGATTTCTGTTTGGTGTGGAGTTGCAGTGCTGCAGTGTCTGAGGTACCATGCAGGGCCCTATTCTTAGAAAATATTTCATGGTGTTTTGGATAGCACTGTGTGGTAGCTGCCAGTAAATAAGAAGGAGACTCAAAGAAGACTTTCTTTCAAAGGGTGCAGAGATAAGCAAGAATTATTGCAGTTACTCTCTTTCTAAAGAGAACTGAAAATGCATATGTTAGAAAGTTAAGATTTTGTTAGAGTTTTGGCAGAAAATAGACATAGCATATGCTTTGTTGAAGTCCTGACTCTGCTTCTGCCTTGCTAAATGTCTGGAAATCCGAAGTGACACAGGTCCTGCAGGATTATTGATCTGCACAGGATCAGTCTGTTCAGATTCTTATTATTTCTCTGGTTGTATATATTGAATATAACTCCTGATGTGGGTAAAGTTGTGCTACTGTAAAGTGTTTCCTTAAAACATAGCTGTTACACACAGCTTTTAAAAGAGAGAGGCAGAACCAGTGACTACACAAACCTGTGCCTTCCATAAAAATAAAATAAAAAACACTGGACCTGTGTGGTCTCTCACTTCCAAAACCAGATGACAATGCTGACTCCTGTTGCACTTCCTCTAATTGTTGTAGTTTTGCACTTGCTTTATAACTTTAAAGAATTTTGACATTCATAATTTCTCCATCTGAATTTCAAAACATAAGAGAGCTTAAAACTCTTAAAACTTGTTTGTTCCATTTTTATCTAGACACTGTGAAATTGGTCTCTGAACAAAAGTATCCTGATGCATTTCATGCTCCTCTGCCAGACTGCCCAAGGTACAGAAAGGCATCCCAGATTTTTGTCCAAAGATAACAGTGAACCGTTAGTTCTCAGACTGAAATGCAAAAAGAACATGGCTCTTTTCAATCTTACAAAAAGAAAACCTGAAAGTGAAAGCATGTTGTCTTTCTTTCTTAGCTGTATTTGTACAATTGGTCTCAACACTGTAGTCTTTGTTGAGACAAAACCAGAAAGAAAGAAAAAAAAGAGAAGAAAAAGTAAATCTTATGTACTAAAATTAATAAACAGAAATAGAAAGCATTCATTTTTTTTGTGAAGTTGAATTCAGCATGACTGTTCTCTTTTCTCCCATCTTTTGCTCAATTTTGGTATTTATCTAAACACCCTTGTAACCTGACCAGCTCAGAATTTACTGTATTTATCCTCGAGGTGCTCCTGTAAAGAAGATAAATGCTGTTCCCGTTTCCCAGGTGGAAAACCTAGACACAGAGACACTGAAGAACAACTTGCTTGCCAGAGGCCTCTCTCAGGAGATCTGTGGAGCAGGAAGAGGAAACCTGGTTTCTCAAGTGAGAGTTTCTTGGTGTCTTGCCCAGCAGCCTCTACTGCTGCCCGCTGTGGGCTGGAAGGAAGTACTGTAGTTCTGTGTTACCTGACCCCACTCCTTTTTCTGTCATGGTGGCATTACTCTGGCAATTAGTTACATGGGGTTAAAAAATAGAATGACTGTTTGTGGAGGATTATGAGTCAGAGGGAGGTTTAAAGTGCCAAATCAGCATTCCTAGATCAAACATCATGGTTTCCAGGTGTTCTAACAAATTTTGGTTATCCAATTGTAAATAGACATGGAGTTCCTGTTTGAGGTGTTGATCTACCCTCTGCATCTTAAGAGAGGATAAAGATCCTCAGGAATCTGTAGGTTTCAGATGTTCCCTGCTATATGACATGTTTGAGCCCTAAATTCTTGGTGCTAGCAAAATACTACCTGTCTTGAGCCTGCCAGGACACAGCACCTTTCAGTTCAGAAACCTGAGCTAAATTTTGACAACTAAACTGTCATGTTACCTTTGAAAGGAACACAGTGATCAAACTAGGTTATGTCTAGGTGTGGTTTTAACATCTTTCTTGACATGGGATAATTGCAAATGTCAGTAAGGATTCTGGAGATTGTGGACAGTATATTCATACACTTATGTCCAGAGTTAGTGTGTGTGGCTCGAGAGAGGCTCTTAAGAAAGGACTGAACCCTATGGATCCATACCGGGTTTGATTATGGTTGCAACATTATTAGTAATCTTAAAAGAATGACTGCAGATTTTAATCTCATCCAAATACCTTTTCCTGGTTGTCTCAGCAAGGTGTGGTTTCTGTGATTGGACCAATGCTGTGACACAAGGAACAGCAGATCAGAACAAACCTGAGAAAAGCTCTGCTTATCTTGAAAAGAAAAGCATCATAGAATGGTTTGGCTTTGGAAGAGATCTTAAAGGTTCTGCACTCCTCCTGCTGCAGAGCTGGGACCTCCCACAGTTGTGTTGCCGTGTGCAAAGGTGCTTGGACTTCCCAGTGATCTGATTGCCTGCTTGAGCAGTTCTACATGCAGTGCCCACCAATGATTGGCTTTTAACATGACTTTGTTACAAGTCGTTTCAGCTCAATAAGCTTTACCAAACAAACTAATGAGGCAAAAAGTGGTTTATTTCCACATAAAATAGAAGTGTGGAATATTTGCTGATGTTTTGTCCCCCAAAGGGATCACAGCCTTTTTTTTTTTTTGTGATTATTTTGAAAGTGCAAAACATACTTTAGCATAACTTAATAATGTAATTAATGACATCACAGGTCTTACTCTTCACAAACTTCATGGACTGGAAGTAATTCCAGACTCCTGGGTCCACATAAACACCTCAGCTAGGTTGCATTCTATGCTTCTGTAAGACCTAAAAGAGCATCTTACCTTTTCCCTACCTCTTCTCCATTTTTGGAAAACAAAAAGAGAGCTGCAGCATGATCTAAACAAGCTGGACAAATCAAAAAACTAATGTGTATTGGAGTATAATTCACTCTTCAGTAGCACTCATGGTCATAGATGGTCTTGAGGTGTTTCCACCAAGATAAAATACAAAGTTACAGCAAAAGGGAAAATGGAGTGGGAGGCCTGCTGGATCGAAAAGGTGTCTGAGAGCTCAGTACTTGGCTACAGTTGCTTCCTGTATAAAATCTGGCATCAAATCCAGCACTTAGCTCCTGAATATACCTGTTTTTCAAACTGTTAATAACTTGGCCTGAGATCTAAAGCCCTGAGGAACCTGTAGGGCCAGCTTAGAGCTCTGGGTTGTTAGAATAAGAGGCAAGGTGAATCATCACCAGATACTTTGACTCAAAATTCAGGAGCAGAGGAGAAAGAGAATTGTCTGTAGGTCCCTTTTCCAGCTTCTTACCAACTCTAAGAGTGGAGAGAAGGGCAGGAATAGTTTTTCTCTACTTTTATTCTTTGTCTGTAATCACCATGGACCTAGAATAACAAGCAGGGAAGAAAGGATGAGGACTTGTACAGAATAATCTGAGTTCTAAGATACACCTGACCTACCCACAGCAGTGACAGCTGTTCCTGGGCCAAGTCCAAGATCTATCCCCTGGCATTTTGATTTTATTGATAAAAATTAATAAAATAAATGAATAAAAATTAAAAATTAAGAATAATGAAATTTTCAGTCAACAGGCCTGAGTCTTAGCTGGAGCAATGTTCTTAGAAAAAGACAGAGATACTTCACAAAGAAATTTAATGGTGAACAAGCCAAATTGTTCTTTTAGTTATATATATGCAACTTCCTTTGAGGTCTAGTTGCCAGTGAGGAATCTCACTAATAAAGAGCAGAATTTCCCCTCAGCAGTAAGTAGAACTGACCTTTGAATCAAATGGAATTACGAATTCCATGGCCTTGTGTCATTTGCTATTTCTCTTAAGGATCCTGCTGCTAGGATGAGTTGCTGCTGGGATATGTTGCTGCTGCTCTTAAGGGACAAATAGCCTTTGTGGCCATGGCAGACTTAGAAGTGTGAAGACTCCAAGATAAAACTCCAGCACTTGTGGAATCTCATTATTTCGGAGGACCTGACTTTCAGCCTGTGAATGGTTTAGGTTCAGCAATGCTGGGCAGGGTATATGAGGTACAACATCATATAAAGCTCCTGAGATGAAAAGCTTCTACCTTAGAAGTTAGAGGCTGGCTGGAGGGATGGCAGGAGGAGAGATCCCGTCTGGGTTCGCGGTAACTCCTGGTAAGAGGAGAGCCCCGCGGTGCCGGGTGCCCGGGGCCATGGGGCCGGCAGATGGAGCCGCAGCTCCGGGAGCCGCTCCCGCCCGCCCAGCGCCTGCCGGCGGCATCCCGAGCAAACCCAGATCCTGCCACTGGGGCTGCTCGCCCTAACGTAGGTGGTTCATCTGAAACAACCAGGCTTGCTTTTTCATCTTTTTATTATAAGGAGACAGAGAAACAGCTTAGCATTGTACATGACTTCATACTTCTATTACTATGGTTGTATTACAAACTTCATGTTTATCAAGAACAATCCCAGGACACAAATACAATACAAAATCCCTTTTTGTGAAGGTAAGAAGTAGCTGCAGACAGTATTCTTCACTCTTCTCCCTGTAGGACGCAATTGGCTTTATTGATTTCTACAAATAATTTGTAGTTGAAATCCATGTAGCTCCACTAGGTTAGAGAAATAGAAACTAGCCTTCAAACATTAAGGAGGTTTTGGAGGGTTTTCTTCTTCCTAGGAAGTTATAAAAGTTAAACAGGTCAACTAATATAAAATGACAACTGAACGAGCTCATACCATGAAGTTGCTGTCATTGCATTGTTTGAGGCTGATTCTTTTTAGACAGTCAAGTTCTGGGCAGGCCGTGAAGACACCATCAAACTGAGTTGGCTCAAAGGTGGCAGATGAACTTTAATACAGATAAATCTGGGGCAATGAATCTAGGAAAAAATTATACACATTAGACCTGGAACTGAGAGTTATAACTTAGGAAAAAGACCTCTGAGCCATTACTGATGGTTCTCTGAAATCACCAGCTCAGTATGCAATGGCAGATTCCAATAAAATGTTGGAACTCATAAGAAAGTTGTTAGGAACAGGACAGAGGGTGTAATGTTACTACTACATAAAAAACAAACAAACAAAACTCCAAAAAGTCCTGTAGTGTGTTCTTGTAAAGGACAGCAAAAATAGTTGAGATGTTAAAGCTGCTGCCTCGTAAAGACAAACTACTGAGACTCTACTCAGGAGTGAAGGAGACAATGGAGTGAGGTAATGATAATTTACCAAATGATGAACATGTTGGTTAAACCAAACGTAACTCTTGTTTACAAGGACCTTGTATAGGATCTTGGGGACACTTGAGGCAACTACCAAAAGACCAGTTTAAAAGAGATAAAAGGAAGTATTTGCTGACACAGTGAGCGTGAACCTCTGGAGTTTGCCAACACAGGAGCTTGTGGAGGCAGACAGTGTTAGGGATTAGACAAATTAGTGTGTCTTTATGCTAAAAGGATAAGGAGGAGAATACCCTCTAGTATCCCTAATACAACAGTTATGAATGCTGCTTATTAGGGAAAAGGACATAACCAGCCTCACATGGTCTTCCTAAACAGCATCTCTTTTTGCCAGCCACTGGAGACAGAGCAGTGGGTGAGGCAGCTCATTATGTGATCAACAAACTGTCTCTTATATGCAGCTTGGAACCCTTGGCAAGGTTCCCCTGTGGGATACAGCCTCCCCTGCCTATTCAGTCCTTACTCCATCACCAAAATGCTGAGTTCATTGGCCAACTGATAGTTGAAAATCAAGGCAGATAAATTAAGACTTCTTGGGTAAAGTGTAACTTGCTTGTCCTAGCATAAACAAAGCTGCTTGATTTGGTACAAATGAATAGCAGTGTTGGCTCCTGGTTCTTCACAAGGCAATGGGAAAAAAGGAAATAAAATCAGGTCCTTCTCTTATACACAGTTTTGAGAGCAGTAAATAGGTACAGTAAAGATTCAAAAGTCAGCTGAGGAGGTTCTACCTTAGCTTCAGTTCTGCTCCTCAGACTCTCGCAAAAAACATTTTTCAGCAGTGCCAAGCTGAAAGCTCATTGTCAAAACTGATTATATGTACAAAATAACTGAAAAAAGATAAATGAAATGTTCATGTTATCTCCTAGATACTTCCTGGCCTGTTTTTTTCTCCTCAGTTCATTAGCTTCCTGAGGAGGTTCTACCTTGGGCTGGGCTGTCTCTACACACGTGCTCATGCATGTAAACACACACACACTTCCTCATCCCACTTGGTTCAGCCATTCTCTCTCCTCCATCTCTTTTTTTTTTTTTTTTTTTCCTTTTAATGCAGTCTCAGTCTCCTCTGTGTAGTGTTTTCAGGTCCCATATGCCTTGCTGATGTTTCATTCCCACCTCTTCTCACAATCCTTGTGTCATGTTTTGATCTTCCCTGTTATCAGGCTTTAACTGACTCATCACTTGTGTTAAGACACAGGACAGGGATGTCATGCTCCAAGACACTTGAGCAGGGCTGTGGGACTTCAGGTGATCAAGGAGTTACACTCTACTGCTGGACACATCACTAGTTCTGCGTGTTGAGTGAGGGGCCTCAGAGCTGGTCGGGTACCTGCCTTTCCCTTTGTTAACATGCAGCTGCTTGGAAATATGGATACAGGATTATTTTTTCACTAGAGGCAAAGCAGTTTCTCCCAGATACTCTTTTTGAAAGGATTGAATGACTTTGATGAAACATTTCCCAGACAGTTCAGCAGAAAATAAGCAACCAACATGGAGAATTGGTTAAAGTCTGGGAAATGATAAGCAATTGAAAAAGCCTTTCAAAGGAAAGTTTCTTTAATGATAGGCAATGTTTCCTGCTCTGGCCATAGCATCATTAAAGCCTTTATGCCAAGTCCCCTTGACACTGAAGCAACATTGCCTTTTTTGACAAAATTACAGCTGTATGATCACTGCTGGAAAACGCTTGTATTGTTAGGACCAAATTTTCTCAATTACAATCTAAATGCCATTTTACTGAAGTAAATGAGTCTGAGGTTTGCTTCTCATACTGAGGGAAGTATTTGGCACTTTTAAAGTACCCCTTTTCCCTGCGCATATGTACCACTTTCCTGAGCAGCTCTTCTCCTGCTGCTGTGGAGCAGGTGTCTTGGGTTGTTCAGCTGTGCCAGCTCACATCAGCTGAGCATCCAACCTAGTCTTTAAGAAGGTTCCTTTTGAACCCTTATGTTTTGTTTTTCTTTACCTAGCAATCACCAGGATGGTGAGGGACAACTGACAATTAGGCCAATGGCTCTCTGAGAGAGATGTGAGCACACAGGGGCAGGTGGAGAGGACAGCACCAGTGTTTCAGAGATTCACAATAACAAGTTTCCCTCAGAAAGTAAAGGGTAGCAGGTAACCACAAGATGCCATATATCTCTGGGTTATAACTCTCAGCAGAGGCTGCACAGCTTCCTGGATTGTCTTTAACAGGAGGCGAGGCAGACCCTGGAACACTTTCCATTTTCCAGCCTGCTGGCTTTAGCAATAATGTCATGTAAGTCCAAAGGGAGACAAATGACCTTCTAGCTCATGCTATTGTGCTGGTAACACACATAAACAAAGCCTGTAGCTAGAAGAGGAAGAATTTCACCAAAAATAAGGTCTAAGCAAAAGTCCTTTCCTTTGCACCTTTTCATATAACCTTCCTGTGAGGAAAGGTGTCCTAAGTGACTGGTCTTTTTATCCTCCATTCTCCTAAGGGGTTTAAATTCACCTCTCCCACTGTCAAAAGAGATCCTTAAACACCACACTCTCGTCAAGGCTGGGATAGCTCACAAACACACACACATGCTATTTGTATCATAGTGAATAAAGGGGTGTTCACATGGTGACGGCCATCAGTAAACTTCAGGTGAAAATCATTTTCCCATCATATCCTTGTCATCCCTTAGCAAAGGGCTGTAGAATTTCTCTGACAGGCTGCAGGTTAAAATCTTAATAGCTGTAGAGGATGGTCAAATCCTTTGACTCTTATGTCATTACTAGTACCCCTAGCCATTGTCAGCCTGGATGGATTTTCCACTCTTCTGACAGCACGTCAGTGTGCTGACATCTATCCCCAGATGTAGTCTCAGGTGAGCCTGCTTCCAACAGCAATTTTGGACATCCCCACCCTGGTTGCTGCTGCCAGCCCAAGGATGCCACTGCATGTCCCATCCTGGGCTGCTGGCCCCATGGAGGGTACCTGTCCCAAAGGGAGCTGGCAGCTCTCTCTCTCCACAGACATGGGCAGGGTGTACTGAGCAGCACATCCAGCAGAAAGGGGAAAAAAAGGATTTAAAATATTTCCTATCTTTAACATTTGAAAAAATCTAGACTGTTCCAGTGTGTCTCCCTTGTGGCTCATTCTACAGTCCAGTCCAGCACTCCCCTTTGATGTTTTGCCCACAGTATAATAAACTTTACCAAAGAATAGAAAAACAGCTCTCTCTGTAAAAGCCACAAGCAAATGAGCTGGAAATGTGAACTGAAGCTGCACGATGTTTTTTTGCAGGAGCAGATTCTTTTATATTCAGTGGCCTAAAATATGGTAAAATTCAGCCAAACAGAATGTTGGTCAACATTGCTAGAATTTTCCTGGGTAAAAAATGTTGTATTTTTGTGGCAATTTTGGTAAATTACTAAATTTTGGTAAGTGCAGAAAGGGAAAAAGGGCTTTCTTTAGAGCTAAGTGTCTTAGTTTTTTTCTCCTCTTCAGAATTCTGGTTTCATCTTTTTCAGTATCAAAGAAAGCAAGCAAAAACATGAAAAATGTAGCATCTGGGAAATAATAAGTTGTGAGAGGAGCAGAACTGATGTCTGAGAATTGTAATTGGAAAATAATTATTTCTCTAAGATTAATTCCCTAGCGCTCCATAAGTTTAAAAGGGAAATAGTCTGTCTAATCTATCCTGAGCAGTGGGAGATTTTTTCCTCTCACTGTATTCATTTCTGTTTGTGTCATTCCTGGAAAGGGACCTCTTTTTTAGATATCTTCTAATTTTGTGGTAGGGATTGTGGATTTTGGTGAAAGGCCAAAGTCTAAAGACTTTCAACACTGAAAGTTTCTAAGAAAGAAATTATGTCAGATAGATTCTCTTACCTCATATGACACTTGGCCTTGCTTTTTTCTAGGATGCTGGATGAAAGCTGTGCTTCCACTTGCTGAGCAGACTGTAGTTCAGCTTTCAAGTAGTCCTTTCCAACTTTTATCTACAGAAGAACAGAAAACTTTGACAAGAAAATGTAGTGAATCAGCTGTAGCAACATGCCACATAAGCTAATTTTTAAAACCATGTGTAGGATATAAATCCTATGTTTTTTAAGTCATGAAGGGCCAACTCCACAGAGGCCAAAATTATGACCACTCTTGCCATAAGTAAATATGGATGATCAGTGCCTAAACTGGAGTCTCCTAACTGGATTCAGAATGAGAAGACATGTAAAGTTTCCCAGTGCATGTCCAGGAGACACTGTGGTGCCCACAGCTAATTGTCACTTTGTTTTAAAGGTACCATGTTACAAAATACACTGGAAAGGGATGCAAGAGATGAGGAAGCACCCATCAAATGTCTAAATGGAAGTACCTTCTACCTGTGCTTCCCTTTCTGTTCCTAATTTGAACAGTCCTGTGCAGTATTTCACTTTAATCTCACAGGGGGTTCCCTCAGCACAGGGTGCTGCAATCACCACAGTGCTTCACCCTCATCACCCCGTGCTTGCAGGCAAGGGCTGTGCATAGATTGCCTGTACAGGGCCCTGGTCCCCTCACCCACACACAGCAGTGATGCTGAGGTGCAGCTTAGTAGGAAATACCCTATTTTGCTCTTCCTTTTGGCAAATGGTCTAGCTTTTGAATTTCATATGATTCTGTGCTACACTGAAAGACCTGGAGCAGAGACCAGTGCTAAATAAGGCAAATTAGTCCCTCAAGCTGTTGCAGAACTCACTGTCAGAGAATTACATCACAACCTGGGACAATCTGGGATGTGTCTGCATACAGCCATTACTGGGAACAATTCTTCCAAGGCAAACAAGAACACAACTCAGAAGCTGACTGCAGTGAGTTGGAAAACTTGCTGTGAGAAGTCCTGCACTATTAATCAAGGCACAAACTATTTAGTCAGCTTACTGCTGAATAGTATTTTAGTAAATAATTTAATTAGTAAAGACTTATTGTTCTGTGTACTGACCTCACAGATTCCTTTTGCTCTGCAGAAGGACTCTGTTGTCTCACTAGGAGTCAGACCATGAAATCCCAAAGGACTATCTTGGAGGATGTGTACATGTTCCCTTACAGCTGCAGGACCTCATGGGGATGAGAGGAAGCTCTCTTCAGAGAATGCTGTGCTCTGCCTCCTGAAACCTCATTGCTCTTTTGCAGACCCCATCAGCAATCCTTTTGTGATTTGTGTTTGAGCAAAATTCCCATTGTACAGTCAGCCTTTAGACATTTCAGGGAATAATTTTCATTATTAGGGTCAAAAATATTCATTATTAGAGACAGAAAGGTGTGCAAATCATTAATACATTCTGGCTTTCCCAAAGCGTCTCCACATCTAGCTTAATCAGAAGCCATGAGAAGAAAAGAGGATTAGAAAAATATATTTCCACAGGGAGTTTCTTAACAATTTTTCTGCTCTAAGGCCCAGCACTTATGTGCTAGTTTTGGCTGCAGTAGTTAATTTTCCTCACAGTGGCTGCTATGGGGCTGTGTTTTGGATTTGTGCAGGACACTGGATGGATAATGCAGAGATGGTTTTGTTATTGCTGGGCAGTGCTTACACAGAGCCAAGGCCTTTTGTGCTCCTCACTCCACCACAGAGGAGGCTCGGGATGAACAAGCACAGGTGGGAGGGGACAAAGCATGGAAAGCTGATCCCAACTGACCCGAGGGCTATTCCATAATTTATGGCATTATGCTTCAGCACATAAAGCTGGGGCAAGAAGAAGGAAGGGGGGATTTTCAGAGTGATGGCATTTATCTTCTCAAGTCACTGTTACGTGGGAAGGAGACCTGCTTCCCTGGGGATGGCTGAACACCTGCCTGTCCATGGGAAGGGCTGAATGAAATCCTTCTTTTGCTTTGCTTGTCTACGTGGTTTTTGCTCTCCCTATTATATTATATTTATGTCAACCCACGAGTGTTCTGGCTTTTACTCTTCCAGTGCTCCACCCAGTCCTGCTGGGGGATGAGTGGGCAGCTGCCTGGGGCTTGACTGCTGCCTGGGGTTAAACCATGACATTTCTATCATGGAAACCCATGCAAAATCACATTGCTGTGAAGTACCAAAAAGACATTTTTGATCATGAATTTGACTCTGGGATGCTCCAAGGCACTTTTTCCCAGAATGAAAAGCAGAACTGGGATGCCAGTGGCAAAGGTTCCAGCACTGGTGTCTCAGGCAGGCTACAGGCACGCCTTTGTGAGGAGTCTTCCCATGAAGTGCCAGCTACAAGTTGGCTAGGCCAGCAGGCATGAAATTTCACCACAGAAATGTATACAGGCATAAGCTGCAGGCCTCTGGCAAGTAATTTTTGTACAATTTCCTTGCCAAGTGCTCATGCTGGGGCTTACGCCAACAGCTCTGCACACAAGTCAGAACAAAACCAAATCCCAGTTCCAGCATTATTCCATCCCCATTTGGTTTTTGCTGAAATCACCTTGTATTTCATGGCTCCTTATTTGGGCCAACAAGACTTAGGACTTACAGAGGCCACATGCTCACACACCAGGCCAGTTTCACACAAACTGGGCCCATTCTGCAGAGCAGTCACTCTCCCAGTGCATCATCACAGCACATGTGGGTGTCCCTCTTGATGGCTGAGTCTGACCTGGAAGTGGAACAGGGCCAGGATTTGCTGTTTGGTCAAGAGCAATATTCTAGAGGGGCAGTGGGAAAGGTGCCACATGTGTTATATGTGGATAATGGGGCAGAGAAGCCACACCAAGTGGTTTCCAAGACAAATGACAGCAGAACACAGTGTCCAATAACCTCAGATGAAGTCCTTGGCATTTGCTAATGCCTTTAGTGGTTACTATGAAGAACATCCAGGAAAATAGGTTTATGACAAGAGGCAATGATTTACAGTTTATTTTGCAGTAAGGTTTCATCCTCCATCCTATGCAGTTCCTAAGCAGTTTACACGATTTTTTTTAAATCTGAGTGCTTAGCCAATATTTGAACCCACCAAGGGTCATTTCCCTTAGAATGAGAAACAGTTAGGAAGGTTCAAGTATGCACTCAGAAAATAAAAAGTTGGTTTTATTTACAATAGGGATTTTTTTTTTAAAAGCTTCCTTTCACTAAACTCACAACTGAAATAAAGAACAGCAGCAAACTATCCTCAATCAAAATTTACCTCCAGCAAGCTCTGGGCTCAAAAACCTGCACCTTTTCCTCCTCTTCCCTTTACTTTCAGTGTCCCAGTGCCTGTCCCAGTGGCTGCCTGTCTCCAACACACCAATTATATTTCTACTGCCTCAAAAATGCAACATCATCACAGTAAGTTCCTCTCTGCAGAGCCCAGGGATTGTTGGATGCACCCTTGGGTGTAGATGATAATGGAAATGACCCACTCCTAAGTGCTACTGTCTCCCTTACAGTGCTTGGCAACTCACATTATTTTCAACTTATTAATCCTCCTTTGAATATTTTTCAAGGGATATTTCTCAAGGGGTGTTTCTCTTCATTTTTCCAAATCTATATAATTGAGGGATTTTTCTCCCTTTTTCTGGTCAAATTCAGATTGTATCACTGATGATAATACTTCTTTCTCCTGATTTTTGGTCAGATGATTTTTTTCAGGTATAAGCATTTAATCTCTTGCAGTAACTACAAAACTCAGAAGCTTTGTGTTAGATGTCCAATGAAGAAGTGAAATTTACCAAAGAAAATCACTCAAAGATATTCTCTATATTGCTGACATCCAGTGAGTTAGGGCAACAGAAATCTTTAATCTATTTCTTTAATCATACAGAACCTGATCCAGTTCCCCCAAAGGAACACCACAGTCTTTCCATAGGCCTGGAACTTTCCATGATGTTCATAGGCCTGGAGAACTTACACAGTGCATGTAGTGTATCTCCACCACATCCATAACTCATAGAATGTTCTCCTAACCTTTAAAGAGGATATGGTACATTTTATATGTGTGTATAAATATATATATATATATATATATGTACACACACTCACATACATGAAAGGAGCATGATTTTATTGCCATGGCTAGGCATAAAAGCAATCATTAGGAAGCTTTACCTTGTACCTTTTGCCTACTCTAATACCAAAGTCTACAGCAAAATCCAAATCTGGAGGAATGACAGGAAGCCATTATTAGTTTTTCTATGAAAATGGTATTTTTATTAAAAGCAGAAGGTGAGCTGAAGGCACCAATCCTCTTTAAAATAGCTTAGGGTTTAGCATCAATAATGGAAATATACATACTTTGGCTGGGATATGTCTAACACCTCTCCCATCTTTTCTGACTGTCCATAAATAAGTAGTTTAAGGCCAATGAATATAATAAAAGAATTATTTTAATATTTTGCTCTCAAATTGTTTCCATTTCACAGGAAGTTCAAGTTTCCTTCAGTAAATGGTTTATACTTTTCCAAGCACACTTGCATTCTAGTAAAATCTATTATATATGCATTAAGGCTTAGTTTATTTATTGGGGAGGGACAGGAACACCACAGAAAAATCAAGACTATGATGTTTTTATGGTTACTTTTCTTTACAATATTTAGTAACTCCTTTTCCCTGCCATCTTGAGTAGGGTTTATGCATCACTGTTTTCAGTTTCTTGTGGAGATAATGCTAATTTCCTAAACAAAAACCTGACACAGGTTTAAATTATCTGAAATGCAAGTCTAAGATCAGAAGTGACGACAAACCTTTACAACCACAGAGTTTCCTTCTGCTTTCCTTGGAGTTCTGGAAGGGGCAGCAACTCCCTGTGCAAGGATCAGACCTTGGGCTGGAGCCTCTCAGCTGCTCCAGGCAGGGGCACTTTACCAGCTGGTGTCCTGAATGGTGGAAGTTTGGCACATTTTCCTGCCCTTTGATAGTCAAAACCTGGAGTCTCAAGAACTGAAAAATATGCTGGGAAACATAGGTTATGTCAACTGCTTCTAATGAATCTGGTTTACTACATGTAAAGAAAAACATATTTTTAATAAAACTGCATAGTTATTTTCCTGAGATTTTTTTTTCTCAAAAAATTCAACCTCAAAAAATTCTCCTTACAAAGAATACAAGTCTCTGTTCATTGCACATACAGTATATCTTACTAAAATACTGAAATAGATAAAACTCTAAACATTCCTGCAGAGTTAACTCAAAAAAAAATTGAATCACTGGAATATACCATTTTTTTTAATTTCTCCAGTATCTATAATGAGCCCTTTATTACTAATTTATGTCAAACACTTGCTGGCTTTGTGATACCAGCTCTAGGAAAATCTTCTCTTGCCCTTAGCCTTTTCTTTCCACTAGTCTAAAGGAAGGTTTGGTAACAGTCCTTTCTTGCCTACGTTTATATTCGTTCTCTACGTATCACAAATATTTAACACTTTATCTCAGATGGTGGTTAAGCACTTGGTACACAAGCTCCACACTGTAGGCCAGATGTCTGATGAGGTTGGAAGAGGAAATAACTTGTGGTGGAGCCATTGCCAGCTGTCCCTGGGGTCCTGCCCTAGAGGAAGGATCTGCTGAATGGTCAGAGCTGGCTAAAAGTCACTGGAAGAGCTGCCTACAAAAAAGTGCTTAAATTTAGATATTGCACAGATTCCTGACCACAGACTTGCAGAGGAGACAGGAAAATAAAAGTAATTATGAGATGGGCTTTAAAAATGCAGCAGGTGTAAACTCATTTTATATCTATAGCTACAGCTAAATCTATATAAAACCTCAAGTCTGCAGAAGCGTAGTGCCAACACCTTAAACAAGTGAATTTCCAGTAACAACCATCTGCTTTTACCCTGGATGTTTGGGAGATTGGAGAGTCTATTCAGCCTTCCACATCCCCTGAAAGCTTTCCCAGTTCTGTTCTCAAACAGGAAGGTGATGTTACCTGCACAAAGAACATCACTTCATGTTTTGTTCCTGGAAAACAGACCATGGATACAGGTAAAGCAAGCTGTGATTGGCTTGCACCCCCTAAACTTGGGGAAGATGAGATTTTGGGGCAAAAGAAGGAGTATTTTGACATCCACTTCTGTGAATTTTCTTTAAAATTCCTCCCATTTCTTGTGACCTGGTCTAGGCCAAGAATAAGAAAGAAATAAATGTGCTCCTTGGGAGCATTTCAGTAATACCTTGCAATAAGTTGTCTCTGGCAGAGATTATTTCAGCAGGATCCAGAGAGGATTTAAAATCCAAACAGAGACAGGAAAGCAGCCCGGCACTCCATTTGAACTGGTGGTAGAATTAAATCAAGTGACACAGCAGCATGTGAGAACTCTCAACAAATATCTCTAAGATGGCATTTTAACAGGGGATTATATCGTGGCTGCTCCTTTTGAGAGTCTGCAGGGCCATAAAGGAGCATAAATTACACAGACACTTGCCTGTACTGTGTCTCCAGATTCTGGCAGTACACAATGAGAGAGCAGGGGAGGTACAACCAGTCCTCTCAGTCCTCTCAGCTCCTGCTTTGATGATAAAAGATCTGTGACAGATATGGTCTCAATCCTGTTTCCAGGGGTTTGGGCCATGAAGGAAGGTCTGCACAACAGCTGAATAAGCTTGCTATGTACCCATAAGAGCTTGAGGAAATGGCTCCTGTTTTGGGATCCTCAGGGAAAGGGAAGTTATGGGCGATCTCATAGCCTGCTTTAAGAGAGAACTTGGATTTGCAGAGATTTTTGTCTTCATCTTTGAAGAATCTGCCTCCCATTTTTGTGTCTGGCCTCTGAACACACCAGGTAATGTGTTTTGCAATTCCATCCTGTGGGCAGTGAAAAGCAGACGCAGGTGTGGCTGTGCATGGGCATTTCTGCAGGTACAGCTGAAGTCATGCTCTCCCCTCTGACGTGATCTCAGCACTGGGAGAACTCCTCCCAGCTGCAGCTCATGTAATTGGAGGCATGAAAAACTGAGTCTGTAATTAAGAAAGCACTGAAAGCACAGCTCTCTACATTGGATGCTTATCAGCTATACGTCAGACTCCCTCTACCAGCAGAATCATGTTGTAAATCTATTTGTGGAACTTGATTTATGAAGATTAATAAGACAGACAAATTATGTCAACTTATGGCAAAATCCATGTATTTTTCTTTCAGTTCAGATTCCAAAATGCTATTTTCTTTCTCATAGGGCTATTTTTAATGGCAGAGCCTATGTGTACCCTACCCAGCCCTGTAAGGAATGCCAGGACAGCTAAAAGTAAGGCAATTATGTGGCCCATCAGAAGGTCAAGCAAAAAAATACATGATGCTCACTAATATTTATTAGCTATTTCTAAACCTGGACAGAACCAGGGGATTACAATGGTTTCTCTTCTTTTTTAGCACTTTGTGCAGAAATTGTTGTTTCCTATTCAATCTGTGTCTTCATATCTGACTCAGTGTTAGCTGGAAGATCCTGGTGTCATCTGCCAGTAAACCAAATTCTGGTAAAACTCTACAAATACCAGACACCATCTTCTCAGTCTACATTCTCATTGTTTCTGCTACCATTTCCTTAAATATGAAGCACTTAAGGTTGTGAGTAGCCACAGGCCCATTGGTTACATCAATTCTGTTGTGCAAAAGTGGCCTTAAGGCCACATTAATTGCCCTCAGGAGTATTTCAGAGTTCTTTTTGAGATAATTCATTGGGTTTGGTAAAGTGGAACAGTCCCTTTGGTGCACTCTTCCTCTATGCATTTCCCCCCTGCAGTGACACCACACAGCTGACAGCAGACAGAAAAGATCCACGGAAGAGAATAAGTGGGGAAATCTTTCTTAGGAAAACTCCCTTGACACTCCAAAGTGTCAAGTTTATAGTGCTAAAGTTTATAGATTGCTGAAGCCTCTATTTGGGTTTTCTGTGTCTTATTAATCCAGACTAAGCCAAAGCAGTGTAAATAGATATAAATGTAAATGTATGTATCTATACATACATAAGCTTTTGTAGCTCCTGGAAGCACAGGCTTGTTAGACAGGAAGACAGGCTAGCTTAGGTGTAATGTTAACACAGGCATGAGAGGGACTATTTCAAAATAACCTTCACCTGACCTTTTGGACCAGAAAATCCATTTATAGCAGACATTGGGAAAAGGAGGAACTCTAAGCTCTGTAATGTATGTTAGTTCAAAATCCCAGAACACTCTCCACAAGTAAAGAAACAAGGCTGGCAATGGCACCTGTGAATGTATTATTTTATCTGAATATGTACATTTCTTTTGCCAGTCAAAGTAGTAATTTTGCTGAATTAATTTGTTTATGCTATCACATTCCTCTACAAAATTAGACATTGCTTCTGCAAATGGGTCATTCTTGGGATCTCCATCCTCAAAAGGAAGAAAGAGAAGTTCTGCATTACAGCAATCACAAAGTAGAGCCAGTGCCTGGTTGTGCTAGTTGAAGAAGTTTAAAACAGAAAGACTGCAAGTCTATGCCAAACACAGACTAAAAAATGCCCAGGGCGAAAACAGGAGCAAAGAGGGGCTCAGATATTGCTGTGACTGACTACAAGAACCTTGCATGTGGTTATCCACTGGTAGAATAAGGGCTCAGTAATTGCAAAATCACTGGTTTAGAAAGATTATTTAGTTATGATTTCATATGGCTTTTTCAGTGACAAGGCTTGAAAGCTAAGACAGTTATGGAGAAAACAAAATGCATTTTAATCTACAGTCAAGCATTTCTGTATTTTGGTGAGTAACATTTTCTTCAAAAATCCTGGAATTAATTGCTAAAGAAATATACATTTCTAATGTCAGAGTCTTAGAAGTACTACAGTGACATCTGCTTGCCTGGAGACTTAAAACTCTCTATTTGAAAAGCTGGACTTTACAGGCCAAAACTTGAAAATTTTGTGTGCTCATATTACTCTATCGTGTGTATCACACTGCAAATTTGAGCATGAGCTTGTCTCTGAAAGACTGAATTCTTGTAATATTTCTCCATATTATAATGATTTTCCATATTCCTGCTTCCTCTTCTGCCAGAAGTATTGGCTAACAAACTGTGTATACAGAAAAATACAGTAGCTAGCTATAAACCTCCAGGTTTTTAGCAGTTTTAACACTTAAACTTCTCTGTATCATTCAAATTTCAATATGAGTTTTATTCTAATTTCTTTATCACTTTGATTTTTTATATCTGATCCTACTGAAGTGACTTTGAAAGATATTACATTGACTCATTGGCATGATAGAAGAAACAGAAATGAAAACCTATTGTCTTGTGTAGGAAGAAGTAAAAATACTGATTTTTTTTTTTCTGTATTGCAGAAAATAGCTAGAGGGGGATAGACACAATTCATCAGCACTTGATTTAAATTGCTGTATCTTCATTCTCTATGTGAACCAGTACATGCTTATTCCTGTAGTATGCAGACTGTGTGCTTATCACCAAAAGCTTCAGAAATATGTGGGTGTAGTCAACATCTGTGATTGCTTTCCTGAATGTTCTGGGCTGTCGCCATCTTCTCAGAGGCAAAAGGAAACACCTTTCACTGTGCATGTGAGGCAAGAAATTCACATCTATAATAAATTCAATTAGTGCCTGTCTCACATTTTCCATTTTTAAAATCTGAAATAAATATTTAAATCCTACCAGTGCTTCCTTGAAGTCAAAAAGTAGATACTTTTACCTACCTCCACTGCACAAATGGGAAGACTGAGGCAGAAATATAACTTATTACAAAATATACCTCTAACTCAAAAGTTAGAAATCTCTATCACTTAATCCTGAATACTCAGCAGAGTGGTCAAAACAGACCAGTATACTTCAGGAATGCCATAAAGACTTCTCAAAGATATACCTGCATTTTTTATACACAGAAAATAGAAAGGAACTAAAGTACATAAGGGCTTCTTAGCAGCATATGTTCACATTTCTGAACATTAAATATATTATATGCTGCTTCTGAAGTCCATATCAGCTTATACAGTACTCATTTCTTATTAAATCATTCTGCAGTCCATTTTTATTCATTACTTGACACAGAAATATTTTTTGTTCCATTTGTGAGCTGTGGATCACTATTTCAGCTAGTTTGGCCTAGATGACACATTTTACACCAAAGAACAAAGCCTGAGAATGAGTTATGCCCAGCCTTGGGCTACACCTTATATCTCACTTTTTTAGAAATTTTTTTACATTGATACAGAAGCAAAGGGTGGATTATTTTGTCCTTTATACCCCTGTACAATGCTACTCAATATTATTTGAGGTGTGGACTTCTAAAAAAAAAGGAATTGGCTGTGTAGGACAGATGAATCTCTTCTGCTCCTCACTGTGTGCACAGGCTCTTCTGTGGTTTGAGCATCTCTGGCTGGTACCTCTGACCAGGGCACCACTCTGAACTGGGTATGCTCAATAATTTATGGGTCAGGAGAGTGCTGACAGTTCCAGCTGCTCTACAGCTAATTTCAAACAGAAGACATGCACAGAGGCTCATCTGCCAGCAGAGGGGAGGATTTTTGAACTCATAAATTCATAAAGGCCAGAAAGGAGGGTTACAATCTCTGTCTAACCCAGTCTCCTGTATGGTGCAAGGGAAGTTAGCCCATTTTCCCCACTATCTTCTTTTGGCCCAGATCCACCGTCCCTGGAGGACTCCACAAACATCCAACAGTGAGAGGTGTCCCTGGGCCTCCATGAACCTTTCTTCACTCAGGAATGAGCCAGAGCTGGGACTTTGCTTGGGTCTTAGGGCAAACTGCAGATACTGCCCCTGCAGTCCCTGAGAACAGCCTGAGTCTGTTCTTAGCCAAATTCAGGAAACCACTATGGTTACACACCCAGGAACCACACATGGCTAAAATGCTGCTGGCTGGCAAGCCCTGGCTAGCACTGGCTCTGAAGGAGGTGGCTCAGGTCTAGCCTTAAATTCTCATCACCTCTCTTATTGTCTCCTGGCCTCCTTCACCTTCCTTTAACTCTCATCCATTCCCCTACTGGCTTCACTGCAGAGAGAGAAACTGGACTGTGACAAACAATTAATTGATTATTTACTTCTTGCCACACAAGTATTTTTCCTTAGAAATTGAACTAATATACAATGTGGGAAGAGAGGCTAATCTCCTACTAAAATTCCTGGATGAAGTTTGGTAAGAGTCAAATATGCTGAGACGCATAAGATTTCATCCTGAAAAGAGAAAAAATACCCCAAAAACTTTCAAGTCTAGTGCAACAAATATGATCAGAGTGGGATTTTGAAATTCTGTCACCTTCATTTCAAGCAGTAAGATCTAATGTGATTGCAATTTGAAGGTAAACTTTATGGTGAACATCCTTAAATTAGTTTGAATATCAATTTAGACATACAGATACACACACCTATTTTTAAGGACAAGGATATTGATCTTGGCAAGGCAATAAATTCCAGTAATATCTCTCTGTAGAATAAAGCCAAGACAATTCAAACACGATTATTTTTTGTCTTCACAACATTTTGCCAAAACTATGATATTGTTGGACAAATAATTCTGATTTATATTCAACAAGAGTAGTAAAAAGATTTTATAGAGGAGACAGCCAGAATGACATTTTCCTATAAATCACAGTGATTTTTACTGCCACAAGATCCCACGGCTCAGCTTCAAATACAACTGAGCTGTAAACTGCATGGCTGAAGCTGCATTCCTTCAGAATGAGAGCCATGTTTCCCTTTCTCAGTGAGTGACTCCACATTCCTATCTGTGTCTAGCAGATAATAACAATATCCAAACAAAAGTAGTTTTTAGAGCTGGTAGAGCAGTGATGGGAAAATATGTTCGAAGTGGTGTCACTCCATAGCATATCATTCTTATAAGAAAAATAAAAAGGGAGATAAGCAAGATGCATATCAGATAGTAAGTTCTTTCTGTTGTGTTTCTGCTTGTTCTCTTCTGGGATAAATTTTCCTGCTGATAGAATATGGAAGAATACAACTAGAACCAGAGCAGTATTTAACTACTGACCTGGAACATAGTACTCCTGATCTTTTATATAATCCACAAGGCACTTGAATTAGGTAAAGGGAATTGGGAAATACCTATATTCATTTCTTAACCTAACAAAGGAAAATCCATCAAGGACTGTAGAAATTAAAATAACACTAACCTCTTATATGCTATTAGGCATGTATTCCCCAAGGAATGCTGACATTTCTGTTCCACAGTTCTTTCATTCTCTCACTTGAGGACCATACTCCCCAAAGCCAGGTGCATGAAGCAGGGTCAAAGGTGCAGTGTTCTGATCTGACTCAAGATTAGATTTAGGCTAAGGTCCATCTCCTAGGCTCAGGATATGCTCTTGCTGTTCCAATGCCTCACTGAGAGCTGAGATGAACATGAACCCAAAACAGAACTTGAAAATTATTTTACTGCAGACCATCACATACCCTTTATTTCTTAACTCTAGATACAGTTTCAGCTCAGGTGGCAAGGGTTCCTGCTCTCAGATTCTCAGGACTCCAACTCACTTGTGAGACCTTATGTTCAAGCTGGACATGACACTTCTCTGCCAGGATGAGGCCTGGGTACACGTCCTTACCACTACCTCACTTGTAGGATGTGGAAACCAAAGTGCCCACACTTTCCCTCTGTCCAGGGCAGCCTCACTCCAGAGCTGCAGGCAAACACAGCTTTGTCACTGATCTCTCCCTCTTGCTGCTTTTCTTCAAGCCACAGCTTTGGGCACAGCTGGGTTCATGGATCATTTGCTAAGTGGCATGGTCAAGTGAAAACGTGAACATAGAAGACACAAGTTTAAGAAGACACAGAATAAACATTTTCTAGTGAGAATACAAAAGCCACTTACATGGTTGGTGATGTGTGGATCATGATTATTCATAATTAAATCCAGGGAATGGCAGTCCTGAATCTCCACTTCCTAGCACACCCTTCATCTCAGCCTCTCTCCAGAATAGTGGCAGATAAAAATGAGATTTGTGTGGGAGTGAAAGCTCAGGATCCTCTGAAAACTTCTGTGTGAATGGAAGAAAGTTCAGATTTAAATCTCTAGTCATAGACAATGTTGGGGTGGGGAGGAAATGCACTTATACCAGTATGCTAATAAAAATATATCAGCTGTAAACTGCTGGCATATGCAGAAAGTTGTTCTTCCACAGCTCTTTGTTTTAAAGAGCCACTTCCCTTGCTCATGCCACAATTATCACTAAATTTTAGCAGGCATAAAAGGCTTTTTGTGATTTTCACCTCAGTATGAAATAATACTCTTTTCCACTTCTATGACTATAAATATATCCAAGTCAGGAAAATCTTGTGGGTTAAGCTACTCTTTGTGGGGGCCAAGAAAAGAAACTTCTTTACCATAGAGCTATGGACAGTGGGCTTGCAGCTGCCTCAGTCAGCTGTGGGGAGTGCACTGAGATTTCCGTGCAGCCATGGTATTTCTGATGTGCTTCAGAAAAAACGCAAGTTACAGATTATTACTGATGTTGGCCATAGAGGAATGTGAAAAGGTTCAGGTTCAGCTTGCCAAGGAGTGGTCACCTCTCACCCCTCAGACCAGCATTATGCTGTTCTCAGTCAGCTTTCCTCCCTCGTGGCTATTTGGGAAATAAGATCAGAAAATAATGGTCCTCTGTAGGTTAAAAAGACAAAAATTAAATCAGTGGACTAGACTGTATTGTCTTTATCTCCACTTACCAAAGTCAACATTTCTTGAGGGTCTTTGTAATCCAGAGGGCCAAATTAAGATGGCTAGAGATGGCCTGGAGGAGTCAGAGCTGTGACAGAGCCTTGTGTACCCAGCCTCTTTCCCCAGAGGTGAAATTTTGGGTACCCTCAAGTCCCACTGATTTCAGAGATTTTCTTGGCACACCACAATCTGCTTGCCCTTTCCTGATGAGAGGTTGGGATATTGAAGGCATGTCCTCCTTTCCCACAGGCAAGGCCAGGCAGCGTGTGCCCAGCCACTACAGCAGGTCAGGGTCAGGTTTGGCCTGGACAGCTACAGAAACTCGAGTGCTCTCCTTTGCATAGAGCAGCCAATGCAATTAGCAGCTTCACACTTGTTTTGGGGATTTTTTCTGACTCTGAAACACCAAGAAGTAAAGAATGTGCTCTGAAGTAAGCACAATTTGGAGGCACAGCAGCTAAGAAGGGAAAAATCTTGGATTGCTCTTATGTTGAAATTGTCAGTGACAATGACAGTGTTACTGTTTTTTTTCTAAACATTCTCAAATGGTTCTGATTAAATAAATTTTGATCAAATTAATTTTCTTTCCTTCCACCCTCCACCACCTGTAAAGGCAGGAAAAGTCAGGCCAGCATTAGGATAGTGAACAGTGAGTTCTGGCAGCAGGATAAAGGTCCTTTTAGCTCTCAGATCATCTGGAAGCAAAGCAGTGGGGTTTGGCCATTGCTGTATCTGCCATCTCAAGGTTAGTTGATGCAGAGCAAGACTTCTATTTGGATCAGCAAGCAGATGTGCAGGTTAAAGTAAAGCAAAGTGAAAATGCACATTTGCAGCTCTGGTAGACAGCAATCTGAACTGATTTGTCATACAAGTCTGAGGAATGGGAAACAGTGTGAGTCTAACAACTGGAAAAGAAACATCAGTATGGGAATAAGAGAAAATCATTAGACCAAGAATCAAGACCTGTGCTATTCCATCTGGATCCTGATTTGCCTTTTGAAAGTTTCAGATTCTCACTTCATGAGCTGCTTTCCTACAGTGGGGAAGATGGAAACAGAAATAATTTTATGAGTTTGAGATGTATTATATATTTTGGCAGCCCCAACATGAGAGATTTGCACACTTAAGTGAGTGCAGTTGAGAGACAGAGATGGTAAATGCAGGAGCACGTCCTGGCAGAGGGGCTGGGTCAGCCTGGAGAAGGGAAGGCTGTGGGGGGAGATGACAGCAGCCCCCAGGCAGTGCCCATGAGGAGGCTGTCAGGTACTGAGAGCCAAGCTCTTCACTGCTGTGCCTGGTGGGCAGATGAGAGACTCGGCAGAAGCTGAAGGAGGAGAGGTTCAGGCCTCTGGAATTCACCCCCTGAGGGCAGCCAGGCACTGGAGCAGATGACTCAGAGGCTGTGTGACTCCATCCTGGGGGTGGGGGAGTCAACCCCCAGCGGGCTTGTTCAAAGCCTTCAGCAATCTGGTCTGACCCTCCTGCTTTGAGCAGTAGGTTGGCATAGAAACATCCTAATTTCCCTTCCAGCATGAGTTTTTCCAATGATTTATTATATTTTTCCCAAACTGTACATATAAGAAAGCATATAACAATTTTGCCTAATCTTTTTAAACTCTTTCATCTAATGTGTCCAGTAAATTCCTTCCTCTGACTGCTGAAGTTTGCTGATAAGCATGTCACTTATTACAGTGATTTTTATGATTTGGCACCACTTTCCCAAAAACCACTCAGAAGTAATTTTATATCAAAGCAGGCAATCATACACAGTCATTTCAAATGGAAACCACAGGTCATGATGAACTGGAGAATTCTCTGATTTTTGTGAATGAGAAATGAAAATTTAAATAATCACCACCAAGAATTTAGTCTCCAGATTCAATTAATCAGCTGTTCTGTTTTTCTGTTTTATTGAGTATAGCTTACTTGTCTAAGTAAGCTAAGGAGTCTAACTTTTTGAAGACTAGTGGACAATTTATGACTAGAAATATGGGCAAGCACATTGATGCCAGGAAACGCTCTCAAAGTATTAAGCTGTTCTGAATAATATTTCAGTACAAGTGAAGCTGCTGTTTTCATGTCCCTGAGACAGCAAAACCAGAAATATTTGGAAGCTGTTTTGACATTCTTGAACATACCATTAAGCAACAATAAAAGAGGTTGTCATAGCTGCTGTGTCATAACGGAATGAATTTGTCTCTCTTCAAACTGGTAGTGGCATTTTCTAGTCAGAACATCAGGAAAAAATGTTAAAACCTGAGCCAGGAAAAAAGAAGTTTCACAGGACAGTATATATAACTATTGTTTTATATTAATTCAAGACCTACTCATTTTTTCTTTCAATCTTCTGATCCTTCTTTGAAACAAAAAGCAGGGATGTCAAGTCTAAACCAACCAAGATTAGTCACATAGATAAAAGAAAATATCTGTAGTTATTATTTCTATGCTTTGTACAGCTTGTCAAGAGAAAATTGGTGAAGTTTGATTTCAGTACTTTGCAATTGAGTTTGCATCTGTGCATTACCTGCTGTTTCCAGCCCCCACCTTACATGCATTGGCCTTAAATAGCTTTTACCTTGTGTCCCACTCTCTTTACAGATTAAGCATATCTAGATATTAAATACCAGAACTAAAATAAAAACATATAGTAGGGAGTGATATTGATTAAATTATTGATGTAATGTTGTTTAACACTGATTTTTTTCATTAGAACTGTCTAAAAATGATAAGTTGTAATAAATTAAAAGCTAATCCCAAGAACAAGATTATGTCTGATATTTAATAAGTAGTGATATGGAAGCATCTATAAATATGCATCCTTAGCATCTTTGATTGCACTTATCTACAACACAATGATGTTTATTTCACTGCCATGATTTCTTTGTCATTGTCCCATAACCAAAATGGAATGAAATACTTTTGCAGAAGTTACTGTGCACTGAAGGCAGCACCTTTCCAGAAATAGGTTTTTCAGGAAAACAACATCTGCTACTCGTAATATGCATACACATCTGTAAGTACAGCTGTTACTAGAGAGATGTCTGACAGACAGGACAGAAATGGGTGCAAGATTTATCTGTTGGTTATATCACAAGACAGGTTTTGATACATTACATATAGAACAAGTGAGAAAATCCTAGCTTAGAGATCAAGTTGAGGTATTAGGCTTTTAGTAATGTATGATATATAATCTATGCACTCTCTGAGTTGTACAAACACAGACAAAATAATTCCTATCCTGATCACTCCTGCTTGTGGATGGATCATAGGAAGCAGTGAGCAGAAACATCCCTTGAATTCAATTAGCCTGTTGATATGGTGAGAATTCTCATAAACATGCCCTCAAATGGGCATTGGCTCTGTCACAATACAGAGTACAGACAAGCCTAGCATGAAATTCTTCAAAAGAATTTGGGTTTTGATCTTCGCTTTCATCCAGCACTGAGTAAGATCTACAGCATTTACAGCATTGAGGAGGAAGTTATTCAACAGGCAACAACAAAGTTATTCAGCTTTGGTCAAAATGGGAGAGAAGCAGAGACTGCAAAAGTTGGGAGCACGGATTTGGGTTCTGAGGGAGGGGCAGCCATAGCAACTGCAGGTGTGACAGCTGGAGGCGTAGTACTTGGAGGTATTGTCATGTCCTCTTGAGAAAAATTAGAAAGTACAATATTTAATAATTTCAACTTATGTTTTCAAGTCTCTCTGCCACAGAGTGTATTTGCACACAAATATCAGTTGCTTACACCTCAGTGTCCCCCCAAGAAAATCTCTCTTTAAACTTTTATTTTCTTGGATTCTCACTGCAGTGATGTTTCAGATCCTTTCTACTTTAGTCCTTGGGCAGTAAAAGTGTTAGAAAAATATGCAACAACCTAGTATTTATCTTCATTTGGTTTCCCTGTGTTTCCCCACTTTGCTTTCTATTGTATTTCTGCACCTAACTGGCCACAAATGTTACAGAATTTATTGCAGAGAATTTCTTTCTGCACTTACAACTTAAAAAACATGATCAAGCTGTAAGGCAGGGTCTGTCTGGGCCCAAGAATGAAAAGGCTGAGGAAAAAAATACCTGTTATGACTTGTTTCTAAACACCACCACTGACTGCAGTTTCACAGTTTACTCAGGCAATCTGCCCAAATACTTCAAAATCACTCCTGTTAAAAAGTTTATATCATTGTTAAGCCAGAACCTTTCATGCTGATTTAGGCTGATCATTTCTTGCCCTATTCACTACAGTTTCTACCTTACACTTTGGAGCTAGCTCTTACATACTTGGAAGGCTGTTAACCTGCCTCCATGCCCAGCCTTTTCCATCTCCAGCTAACGAATCCCAAATAAGTTATCCTTCTCCTCATACATCTTTGTTTGTAGCCCTCTGATAAATCCTTGCTTCTGTAAACTTCTTCCAACTACCTAAACATTGCTTCAAAGGCAGAGCCCAACACCAGACACTGTCTGCTCCTTGTGAACAGAGTACCTGGATTATTGCATCTTGGAGGCCACACTCTTATCTGTACATCTCAGTTGAGGTGGCCTTCTCTCAATATTGTGACACTTTTGGGTCATGTTCATTTGAATCTATTCCTTTTCCCCTTTTTTTTAACATCAGCCACCTATCCAGTTGTTCCTATCCTAGATTCAGACAATTAGTTGTTCCTGGTGCTAATCTGTACTGTTTCCAGTGAATTTTGAACAATCATTTGGATGATTTCTCCAATATTTCACAATTTCTTTCAATCGTTACCTGAAGCCTTTTTTCCCCTGAACTCTCTTCCAGTTGCTTACCTATGGCAAGCTTAATACTACACTTTTCTGCTTTATCACTGTAATTTTTTCTGGTACTGAAGATTTCACTCAGCATATTGATACCTTCTCTTTAGCTTCCAATGCTGTCCTATATGTGGGCATAACAGTTTCAGCAAGATTACATCTTCCTAGCTTGCTTGTCATTAATACAATTCAAATTGTCTCAGAGTTAGCCTGTGTTATCTTTTGCTTCACTCATCTAGAAAGAGTTTTTCATTGTACAAGGAAATTTGATGAGCTTGATATGAACCTTCCTTGAAAAAACACATTGCTCATACTCGTGTTGTCTTCCAAATGCCTACAGATTGTTTCTTTAATTATCGCTTTGGTCTAGAACACTTTAGCTTAACTAGAATTTCCCAGCTCTTTACTTTCAAGGGAAGTGCTGCATTTGCTGTTTTCATGCACCAAATAATAAACTTGATCTCTACAAATTCTCAGAGTACTTAATTTTTTCTGATCTTTCTTCATCAAGTTCTTTAGGCACTTATGGATGACTTTTGTCAAGTTCAAACAATTTAAAACACTCACCTCACCTATGGGTGCTCTAATTTATTTCACTTTTGTCCTAGACTGAGATCTTACCCAGTATTGAATTGGTTACCAATTACTAACTTTTAAATGATTATGGATGCAGAAAATACTTGTGTCTTCCGGGTAACATCTTTTGCTGGCTCTCCTCCCCAAGGAACATGACATNCAGCTAGTTACTCTTCTGTCCTTAGTCAAGTGCTAGTGCTATTGATTTACAATTAATTTATAGCCAATCCAATTCTATCTGATTTTCTATGTGCTTCCTTCTAGAGTTAAGTGCCAGTGTAAAGCTAAACATGTGACCAGAACTCCTTTAAGATTCTTACCCTTTCACCATTCTTAGACTGATTATGC
>VZTB01011853.1:868197-883157 GCA_013397245.1 Thryothorus ludovicianus | reverse complement strand
TTGTTCCTTTGGAGTATTTTCTTTCAAGGCTTCCTTTAGTCTTGAAAGTCCTTGAGTCCTTTTACTTTGGATTACATATTTATGAAATCTTACCTATGAATCCCAAGTTTATCAATTCCTGCTCCCAGGAATTCCTGCTTTTCCTGAGCACAGGGAAGTCACCTTGTCATGCTTGTTACCTTTCTCCTTCACATTCATAACCAGCTCCTCCCCTTTTGATTAGAATCAAAACCAGAACAACACCTCCTATTAATTTAACTTATTTATTTAATTTAATTAAGTATTTAAGGAAATACTTAAATCCTTTCTGTCATGAGAACCTATTTTTTTAAACAGTTGTTAACTCTGGATGTCATAATGTTAAAATTCCTTTTAACTCTTTTCTATAGGACTGTTATAGAGAACATCTAGTCTGCTTATCTAATCACTCCACATTATGTACTAAGATGTCAGACTTTTGTTATGGCCCTATTTTAAAGGTTTCCATAAAAGTTGTATAATCTAGTTCTTCAGGCATGAGAAAGGATTTTATTACTGCACTGTTTGACTTTCAGAGGCCTTTTAAACATTTTGGTAATTGGAACCATCATTACAGATTGGAAGTCTGTTGAAAAGATACCTTAGAGACTTTTGGCTTTACTTTGCATTCTTACAGAAAGAAATCATTCAGAAGGAAAAGAAAAGGAAGAGAGAAAAGGAACTTTACTGTCCTGCTGAGAGTCACGTTACCTATTATTCCCCTGACCAGACCTCCTAATGGAATATTGCAATGGATACCTGGACGTCATGCCAAGCAGAAAATGGAGTTTGACATTTCTTGTCAAAGTCTTGGGCTTTTTCCTTTTGCCACTTTCTGATAATATGACAGTAGAAAGATCCCTTGCTCAGAGCAGCTGAACACACAAAGGTCTTTGAAGGGCTTTCTCATTTAATTGAGCTCATTCTGTTAGGGAAAACATGGAACTCGTGCTAGGTTAATATGGAAATCCCTGCAGACTGAAATGTAGAATTATCCACAGCTCAAATCCTTGAAGCTCCAGAGCTACCTTGGAGAGGCACAGGTCTCTGCAGCCCTGTAAACTATGGTGTCACACACCCCTGTACCACCATCCCCTCCACAGGGAAAAGAGTAACTCCTTGATTTCTTATCTGAAGTTACTGATTGCCTTCATGTTTTGCTTAATCTGCTATTTCATACTACCCTGGGACACCTGCCAGCATTACACCTCACACCCTTTCCCTCACTGACTACAGACACCTTTGGAAAGCCACCAACTTGGATGAAAACTTATATAATGACTAATCTGAGAAGCAATAGGGAGCAGCAAATTTCCAATTTCCCATGCCATGTTATGGGACTGTCCTCCAGAGGAATAATATTGTCCACAAGTTTTATACCTTTTTATCTGTAAGACTTTTAATTGCTTTATTTGGGTGAGTATCATCATTAGTATGAAAATTGAAGAACCTCAAGTTTTTAAGTGATTTGCTTAAAAAGAAGTCTGGAAAATTCAGGATTTTCCCCCTGGTCTAATAGTTGTACTTCATACATGTGCCTCCTACCTGCTGTTATTTAATACCCTAGAGAACAAGCTTGCCCCAAATCTGCTGATTTTGATAGAATTTTTCTCTATTAACATCACTGGGTATTGGATAAGACTCTGAGTGGGTGTGGAGTCAGGACTGCTACGAAGCAGAAAAAGCAGAAAGTTAAAGAATTTGAGAATGCATTATGTTTGAATGAAATATGAAATTAAGAAAGAAAGAAGGAAAGGACAGAGATAAGAAAACATGAAGAAATGTCCTGAAGTTAATCAGAGAATTACAAAATTATCGAATTCTGAGAAGTAAAGTAATGAATATATTTATCATCCTAATTGCCTTAAATTATTTAATTAAGAAATATGGCTACAGACTATGAACTATACTCTCCATGGTTGCTGGGAGGAGAGGCTGATTTTCCCCAGATGAATAAATAAACAGGGCTTAACATCTGTCAGGTAAGAATGAGCATCAAAGCCCAATCCAGTCATTATTTATAAATATTTTGGGATGTTTTTGTTTTAATTCTATGACCTTCCTTCGGAAAATGGATTGAGTTTTACAAAATATGTAGATCTCTATTTTGCTGACTTTTATATGGAAAACCCAGACCGCTGCATCCCAATATTTGGCATCTCCATCTCTTTCTCTCATCTACAGTTCAGTGGTTTGGCTCATATCAAAGCAAGTCAGCCAAGGATGTGCTCGATGGAGCCCTGAGCTGGATTTAGTTTTCATGCTGACTCTAAGAAAGGATTTCCCAACTGCACCCACAAGAAAATCAAGTGATGAACTAGGTTAATTCCCCTCACTTCCCTTCTTTTTGTCCTCCCCTATTTTCAACCTCCTTATTTTCCCCCTTTGCCTTCCTCTGAGGCTCAAATATTTTGTTCTTTTGTTTTCAAAAAGGCTTTTCCCTCCCTTGAGTGCCAAGATCTCCTTGTTAATGTGGGTGACCAAGATGTAAATTCCACAGGTCAGGGTAATTCTGGATGAATTGCCTGATGAACTCACACTGAAGCTGGGAACAGGACCAGTACTGACTTCATTGGGAGAAGCATTAAATCCTGGGGACAGCTATAGAGGATTTCCATATCTAAAATTTTCCGGTGACTTTGAAACTTACAATGATGTTTGGATAACCAAAACATTCACAGTAAGATATAATACTTTATCCATTACACCCTTCCCCCCACCAAAATTACTTGAGTAGGAGAGAAAAATGTCAGCTTGGATAAAGTTAAAATCTGAAAAGGACAAAGAACAAAATTGGTTGTGAAAAATTTTGCTTGAGAATCTTTCAACCTGAACACCTTAAAACTACCTCTTTAAAGCAGACTGTTCTGGGTTTTAGAAATCATACGGGAAAAAATTAGAAATTAATATTATTAAAAATAAAATATTTTCCCCAATCACACCATATTACTGAAATGGCAATCATGGTTATTTATATTTTGCTATTCTAACTGTTAAAAATTAGCAGCTGTTATAAAATGGGATACTTTAAAGATAATTTTAAGTCATAGAATAATATCATAGAATCACAGAATGGTTTGGGTTGGAAGGGATCTTAAAAATCACCAATTTCCAACCCTACTACAACAACTTCATCAAGATCATGATGCTTGAAATGCAGATTCTTTACTTTCCCAGAAAGATTTTCTCTTGTAGAAAATCAAGCAACAGCATTTTAAAAAGCTACCAAATATTCAAGCCATCACATACTTTATGTGAGAAAAAAGCATATTTTTGCTTGGAGGAAAAAAACCCCAAACCACAATGGTTTTGGGTTCTGCTCAATGCAGAATCAAAACTGAGCTGAAAAAATAGAACAAAGACACTGATCATGTAAGTGCACAACATTATCATAAAAAATAAGATTATTCCTTCAATAAAAGAATATTTATGGAAAATCATTTCTCTTGTTTCTGGGACTCCTAGGCAGGTGGGCAGCCAGGGCACTATTCCCTCTGGGGCAATGAAAATGCTCAGGTGGATCTTGTTCTGGATTGTTGTGTATGTTTAAACAAAGCCACACAACACTGCTCTCTTAATCCATCCTTCTAGATTTGGGGAGATGTAGACAGGTTACCAATGTTTCTGCCTAAAACTTAGCCTGTATTTACCACTCAGGGTCTCATCTTTCATCATATTATAACAAAGACAAGCAAAATGAGATGTGGGGTTTTTATGACATTTAAATGCAGAGAAATTGTCTAAAGTACAAGAGGTATGAGTACGCTTTGCAGTAGAATTGTGACTTCAATTGAGGGAGGGCTTTTATTCAATAAATTAAATGAACCTTGCATATAAACTTTATATTTTGTTGAGTCTATGTTCTAGGACTAGAAATGTATATTCTCCAATGTCTTCTCTTTCTCTGCAAGGGCAAGTTTGTCTTGTTCCTGTGATGAAACATGGTGTGTTTACTAAAGAAGAGGCATCTTTCCAGTGTAGTGAACTGTTGAAATCTAGACAAGTATTTCAGGCTTTGCCTGCACTGCTTTCTTCCCTGACAGTTTTGTCTCCTCTAACTATTTCTTTGACATATTCAAAGCTTCTTTTCTAGATACTACAGACAAAGATGAACCAAGAAGGCCTATAACTGGCAAAAATTTACAATAAGATAAATCTCACCAAGTTGATCAAGAGGTGTTATACCAGATTAACACTCCTGCTAGTGGATTGTTCAGTTAAGCTGTGGATCTTTGAAGCTTGTGAACCTTGTCAACTTTTCACCCAGACCACAGCACAGAAACATTTGGATGAATGGCACTGAGCTTACTCACTATGAAAATACACAGTTAAACACTCACAAACCATCTTAACCTCTCAGGGTTTTCACTCCTTCTGATGGACAGACTCCTTACTGATTGATGGTATGTTTCTCCATTCACATTTAACATGTCCATAAATGTTTTGACACTTTGTTTCCGAAGCTTTTAATAAAAAAAGTATGCAGAGAACCCAGGCGATGAACTTCTCCGCCTTTCTTAATTATGAGTTATAACTGCAATGTTCCTGAAAAGCCATTGAAATATCAAAGGTGCACAGAACTTTCACTGCTGCTCATCCTGTGTGCTCAGCTCTGTCAGCTGCCTCCCACTCCTTTGATCTCTGTTCTGCCACTGCTGGTCACACCATTCATTGTAATGGTAGCTGTGATATCTTGACTTGTTCTATGGATGATGAACTAAAGATTTTTATATTTCATAAAACAGTGTATTTCCTTGAAATTATTAATATCAACTAAGATAGACCACCAAAAAATTAAAATTTAGTTTTGATTTACATCTGTTAATCATGCATACAAAAGTTAATGCCTATATTTTTGTCTCAAGCATTGAGAGCATAAAAATGACTACGTTTTCGTTACAAATTGTTGATCCATTAAGCCTTTTAAAAGTTATCCATTTAATTACCAATAGAATCCTTATTTACTAAAGAAGACCTCTTAGTTACTAATTTTCTTGTTAATTTTTAATTGTAAAATTTACATAATCTAGGCTACCAATTTTTATACAACCTAGCACCTTTCCATTTATTTGCTGGAATTATTGCTATCTCTGCAGTAAATGTTTTAGAGCTTAGTCATTTTTGACCAATTTGGATGTTTTTAAGAAAAAGAATTGTCTTATAATGCTACCAGCTTCTGTTCATAAGAAAGGTTTTGTAGGTTTAATTAGATTTTGCATTTAAAACTGTAGCTCTTACATATATGTTAAATGTCCTGAATTATTCTAACAGGAGATGTAATTAAATTACTCAAATGAAAACACTTTAACCATAAAAACTGCATTAGAGTAGAAAAGCACGAAAATGTTACCCAGGGAAGAGAGCATATTTTGTCAAAAAGAGGAAAAGAAAATAGATCATCCACTCCACAAAGAACTCATATTTGTTATAAGAAGGTGATATTGCAGAGACAATGTTTGGATGAACAGTATTTGGATGATGAATAAAACACATTTTTTAAGCTTATGCTCTAAAACCCAGAGTGATGAACAGAACAGTTTAAGAATGTCTTGCCAAAAGTATTTAACATGATCAACTTCTGGTTTCATCTTCCACTAATATGATGAAATAAGCTTCTTAATTTTATTTAGGTCAAGACTATCAGGATCAGGGATTGATTTTTTTCTGTATCTGTATTGTGCCTACCACATAGCATTCTAGGACTTTACAATATTACTTATTACAAAAAAATATCATTACTAATTAATAATTTTAATATACACTATATCACTGAATTACTTCTGCCAAGGACTAAGGTTTAAAATCAGCTTTATTGAACTTATTAAGATCCCTGCAATAACCTCCAGTTTTGTCATTGTTGTTTTTGGAGATAAGGTTAGAATTCCATAGCAACTGATTAAAAAGTTGCATTATTAATATACTATGTCTCTTTTTCTGCTTGTATTTCTCTAGCTTTTCTTTTTCTTTTTTTCTGGTTTGTTCCTGACCTCCTTTCATTTCTTTTTCCAGTTTATAAGTTTTTCCTGTCTTTTTGGCAAGAGGAACAAACTTGTGGCCTGGAGACTTTAAAACATACTCCTGTAGCCATGGATTTCACATACCTAGCCTCTGTCTGCGCTGCATTTCAAATGAAAAACTACACTGAAGGAAATATTTCTGGAAATTTTTATGAACTAAAAGAACTTTACAGCCATTTCTAATTGCCTGGCGCTGGTACTGAAGGATGAATGGGTGTCAGTAGGCAGGACACACCAAGGAGCCTTTGCCAGCCCTGTTAACACCTGTGTGAGCCACTGCAGAGATTCAAGAGCAGAGCAATCAGACAAAAGGAAACAGATCAGAGCACAGCTCTGCCTTGCTTCACTATCCACCCGTTTTTCATAAGACTGTCAAACAGAAGGAATGCAGACAGAAAGAAAGTGCTTTCCCTTTCATTAAACAAGCCAGTAAATGGCCATTTGTTAAACGAAAGTTTCAATTTTCCTCATCATGAACAGCTCCCTTAATTCCTCCTCAGTGGCTTCACAGCATGCTGGTGCTACACTACAGGAACACCCAGTAGTAAGAGCTGCAGTTGCTCCATATCATCCATTAGTGGATCTGAAGTTCCACACTTCTCTAAAATAAATCTACATTCAGGTGATGGCTACATCTCTATGGATCGAGTAATGAATTACTATGTCATTGTGGCAGTGCAGTGCTAAGGAAAGCAGTCCCTGACAATCTGATTTGATATATAGGGTAAGATTTTCCACTGTTAGATTTTATGACCCCCATCTACACTTTAGAATTCCTAATTTCTTCCAACAAAACTGCCACAAGATGTCCAGTACAGTACTTGTCATGGATCTGAGATCTTCGACCCAATTCTGCCTATTAGAGATGTATGAAGACATCAAATTACTGCCTTGCTAATATTTATTTGGAGACTTCTGCCTATCTTTGTCTTTCATATTCCATGACAGTCTAGGCACAAAACAGCCAGTCACTGAAATTCACAGTGAGACCTCTGTTCTGCAGATTTTGAAGCACTGTTCGCACATCACCACAGAAGTTTTAGGTTTTTGTATTTTGCAGGACTCGTCAAGACACCTCTACAATGTGGCAGAAAGATACAATTATATTGCAAATGCCCGTGAGTATAGATGTATATGAATGCTAATGCAGGGTACTCCAGAAGCAGGAGGTAATGCTAATGTCAGTAATGAAGTTGTTTACTACACAGTCAGAAATGCTTTTCAATCTACTTCCTCAGCTGCATGCACTCTCAGAAGATAATGGCTGATCACACTTCCAGCACATTACAAAGTTTACTTCTATATCCACTAATAATCTAGAAAACTTAACATTCATATTTACTTAGTATTTGCTTTTATTTATAGCTTTGTGCTAACTCATTAAACAAATGGGATGATGTCTAAATTCAGAAGAATCTTATTGCATGTTCCTCTGCAAATATTTTGAGGTAGTATTGTTCCAAATGAGATTTAGTCTTTTGGGATATCAGTTTCTTTCAAGGCTTGAAGTAGTTTAATTTCACAGACTCAGCATTACGCACCAGGTCAGGGACCCACCACCTCTCCTTTCACCTTGGGAAATTCCCTCCAGTGCTCTCTCCAGCTTTGTCAGAAGCAGCAATCTGAGGTTAGAAACATTGCCCTGCAGTTCCTTGTCACACCATCTATACAAATGGACAAATAAAACAAGCAGCTGGGTTGATTTTTTTTCCCTGGTAGCCACACCATCCTCTTTGCATCAGCTCCCCAGCTGAACAAGCTGCAGTGGTGTATGGTACACACCTGCCCTGCCCAGGAATAGTTTCCCTTCTCAATGGAGCAGGACTGTTTTTATTCTGGGGCATCCTGCATCCCTCCTAAATCTCTTCTTAGAAAGAAGGTTAAAAACTCGTCTCAAATTTCACCCACAGATTTCTCTTCCTTCTTTCCATTCCTAGTAACTTTCACAGAGCAAGTGACTGCCATGCTAACTTCAGTGAATAGTTGCACTGAGTTTATTTTCAGCTTAGAAGTACATGTATCATATGCTATCAAAGAAAAAAGTATGAGGGGGGAAAATAAGTTAGTAAAATTCATATTTATCTTCCATTTCCACAAAAGAGAAAATGGAGGGAGTCTCCCCTGGAAGCTTTTTAGAAAGACCAAAACAGGAACATGGGAAGAGGGCATGAACTGTGTTAGAGCTCTCTTCATAAATAAGCCCCTGAAATTGATTTAATAAAAATGGTATGCTGACCTAAATAGAATTTTTCTTCTATAGGGATATCAGTAGGAAAACCTGGACAGAACTTAGAGAAACACAGAAAAAGGCCTGAAGATAATTTACAAGGAATATTGCAAGTACTAAATTATTTGAGCTTGGCTAAACAATGACTCAATAATATTTTCAGTTCACAAGTATTTTTAAACTTTATTTTTAAATGCTGTTTTCACGATGAAGTGAAGCTAATATGTGGACCACTCCTTTTAATACAGTATCTCTCTGGCAACTAGACCAGCAAAAACAGAAAAAGAGATTAAATGACCAATCATTCCTTCCATCTCTCATGTCTTTGATTTCTTTGATGGCTGATAAAGTGCTCGGACTCTATGACTCCTGTGGGTGAAGCCCAATGCAGTGTTTCCTTTGGCAAGACTTGGTGTGTGCAGTTAGATGTTATGCTGTGCTGGTATCACATGGCTGTCTGAAGGAGAAAAAACCTCTTTGGAGTGCCAGCAATAAAGGCTTGGCTATCACAGGGCCAAAATTGCAGTATTTCCCTATGAGTATTTTCAAGCCCTAACTTGCAGAAACATCGAGGAGGTTTTGGGAAGATCAGACAACTGGCCCAGGAGCTATGGAAGGGAACAGTTCCCTGGAAGGGCATCTAGCTTGCCAGCCCAAAATGGCATTACAGCAATGCAGGAACTCAGCACAGATGATGGAGAAAATGCAAATGTGTTACTGAGTGAGAAAAATGATAGATCCTCAAAATCATATATCTGAACTGAAACGCATGATCTTCCAAATTATTCCAGCTAAAAAAAGGAAGACTTTCTGCCATGTCCCTGATGCTACCCTCTTTGTGTGTATTCAGTGTCCCTGCCCTTCTCAGTCTGAGACAGGAGGGTTGTCATGCACTCTCCAGATCCCTCACAGTGTGCAGCTGCCTCTGTAGGGAATGCATTGCTCTCACACTTCTCTGTCTTTCCTGGCTACTCACTTGCTCCTTGAGCAGAAGCTAGTTTTAACCTGAAAAACTTATAGGAATTACTTCTGAGACTGCCTCTATACCTGCAGTGCAAAGGAAAAACAAAGACTCTAAAAACTGCTCAATCTAAGAGGGTCCAGTTTATTTGTATTTCATTTGTTCCCCTCACCTCATATTCTCAGAAGATTAGAGATTCTAACTCAGAGCTCTCCTAGTTCAAAAGCCTCTGGAGCTGCTCATTCCCAGGACAAGTTCTTTCTTCTTCAGTTATGACCAAAGAAAATATGACTAAAGCATACTGGAAAATGAAATAAAAACTATAAAATATGTTCTCAGTACTTATGGCCAGATTAATCAGCACTTGGCAGAGACCAATAAGAGTATGGGAAATAGGCACAAAGAACAGCCCTACATTTGGTAACAACACTTACTTGAAAATGTTTGGAAGTCCCAATTAGCTGAATAAGGATCTCATTAGCCATATCTCTTTATGACACTCATGCTCTGAAAAATGACTATTCTTTAGTGAAGGAAGAAAAGATTGGGAAATCCCACTCAGCTGAGCTAATTTTCTGATTGCAGAACACTCATTTTAGTACCATTAGATTCTTCAGTTTGTCAGCATTATTTTCCTGCCTGTGCTCACAGAGATAAGTCTAATTCTCAAAAGCAATCCGTGAGGGAACTCTTTAACAGCTATTTCATCAGGAAATCCCACATGTTCCACATGTATCTCTTACTGAAGCTCTTGAAGGAGAATTTAGGTGACACATTCCTCAAGGACCTTGTTGGGCCTCTGAAATTAGTTTCACTCTGAATAAAGAAAGAAAAATTTCCTGATTCTGTTTATCCATTATGATCTCATGTGGTAAAATGGGCCTATCTTAGATTCTCAATAATATTAATCTGGTAATTTCAGATAAAAACATAATTATATATTTAGGGTTAATAAATTTTGAAATCAAAACAAACAAATAATTAAACAAAATACTATTTCATTTATTTTGTGAGCAAGGATTAATGACCTTTCTCTGGCACAAATGTCATCTCTTTGGTTCCCAACAGAGTAGAAATTGTCACTAAGGAAAGCGAGTACCTGTTCCTGAATATAAACACCTACTGCCATGCTGAACAGGAGCAGGCATTCATACCAGAGCACCACCCACCCTCAGGTTTCTTGCATAAAAACACCATTGTGGAGGGCTGTAGCATAGCCCTTGTGTGACTTCAAGCACTTCATTCTGTCATCCCACTCTTACCCAAATAATAAAGGTTCATGGTCGTAAGGGCACAGAGAATTCCAGGGGCATAAATATCAAAAGCTAGTTAGTGTGTGCAGTATCTGCTCTAAAGAAAGGCAGCTCTAACCACTGAGGGCATGAGCCATTCCTACCCTACTGTTCACACTATTTGTGCTGTCTCTAACAGGACAGATACCATGTTTCTGCTTCTTGTCTTTCTTCTAAAAATCTCAGCCTGCATGAAATCACAGCACCTGGTATCTTCTGACTAAAAAGGGAGAAATTTCTTGCCATGCACCATAGCATTTTGACATTATGACTAATTATAAATGAGCAAATAAAAATGGCTTTTAAAAAATATCTACATCTCCTCATTATTCCCCAAAATAACAAAGCCATAACAGAGCCATGAGTAATAATTCCACCTGCTGACTGTGCTATAAATATTCCCAGCAAGCTTTATAACTGAAATAGGTGTGGAAGAAAGAAACTTTTTCTGGTGGAACATGCTTTTTAGAATAAACTGTAACTTGTGAATTTCCTTTGAGCACATAAAATTGTCTGACTCAGTGACACAACTCCCCATCTCCACATAAGTAACTCTGACATTTGCAAAATGATATTTTGATTTTAAATGCAATATTATTCCAAATATTCTTCAATTGTATGTAAAATATTTAAAAATAACACTCTAAAGTATTTTACTTTGAACATTTTTCCCCCAAATTTCTTATTTGCTAAAGCTGTTCTTTCTTTTATGGATGACAAGAAGGCACATCTCAAAAAAGTAAAATCCAAGTCATTGTCATTTGCACAACTGTTACTATTGCAAAACTCACAGTATCATAGTGTAACTTCAGTGACATTGTAGACCACCACACTGTGGAAAATAAAAACTTGTAGAATTCTTTCATTGGCAAAAGGATAATACATTTTTAATCTCATCTCAAAAGCACAACCATGATTAAGTCTGTGGGATTAATTCTGATACTAACATGAATAAGAACTTAAATCCTACTTAAAATAATGGTAGAGTTAGCAGAGGTAATCACTGAATAAAGCAGTTGCTTTCCTGGAATATGTGTCTCTTGGCTGAAGCAGGATGTCTTTTGAAGAGGGAAGACACTGGGTTCAGTACCTGCACTACAGGGAAAATTCACCGGCCTGGTTTAACTCAGCAAGAACATCCATGCCCAAATTGATGCCCAGAGCCAGCAGGGACCTTGCTGTCCCTGTCACAGTACACACGACAGGATGAGCAGGCGCTTTCTGCTTTCCTCAGAGCCGTGTCCATCGTGCTGTCCTTCAGCACCAGGAATTGGAGCCGCAGCTCGAGGGAGATGCAGAAGGACCCGTGGTGATGGGAGAGCGGCAGGCGGAGCCCTTCCCGTTTTATCCTTGGCTTTTCCTGCCGAAACCGCACCCCCACAAGGACGGGGGTGGTGTGGAATAAACAACTTAGTCACATCCACACACAGTGATAAAACTCGACTCCCTTTCCCTGTAACAAGGACAGTTCCACAGGGAACTCATCACAGTATTAATAATGCCAACAGATGTTAGGAATTTGCAGCTGTCAGCTGGGCTGGAGAGGGATAGCTAAAAATCAAACCTTCAATATTTTCTAGAAAAATACTGCCATTTCTGAGGTAAACTACCAGAGAGGGCATTATTTATGAGATAGTGCAGGACAAGTGCTGAATTATCCACCTTGTGCTTGTACCAGTAAAACGCGGTAGGACAAAAGAGGAGAAGGAGAAAGAGAAGAATATGATGTTTATGACAATTTCACTCCAAAAATAGCATTGCATGCCATACACAAAGAATGGAAGATAATTTTTTGGAGCTACATGTTTTGAAGCAGTGACTTTCATGGGCAGCTGGCTTTAAAAAGGGGGATAGCACTATGAATGCTTGAATTTGTGTAGTGCTTGATATATACCCTAACACCTATGGATAGTTATAGGATCAACCACCAGAAACCCTCTAATAGTTAAGCCAGTTTTATTTGTAACTCTGTTTCCAATCTTTTAGATACAGGTTTTTTTTGTGGTACAGAAAAGCCTTTAAGTGTATTTTTAATCCTGAGATTCTGCTGCTGGGCTCTGTTCCTGAACTTACACCTCTCAACACTGTTCTCCAACTGTGTTTCCCTGCAGAGCGAAGAACAGAGGTTAATTTCTTTACTCCTTAGGAGGGATTACTCTTTGCAACAGCTACAGCCAAGGTGACAACCCAAATATTAACTCACTTAAGTATGGTCCTTTTAAAAAAGCAAACACAGAGAAAAAAAAATATTTATTTGTACTTACTAATTTTGTATCATGAATAAATGCTATTCATTGCCAGCTGAGCCAGCATGAAACCCCTCTACTGATCATTATTTTATTCTATGAGAAGTAACAAAGGCTACTTTCATATGATAAGAACTGTATGGCACGCTTTAAAAAGTTGTAAGACAAGTACAAACAAAAAGATTCAGGAAAATGTACAGCATCAGAGAACGGGTAGTTCAACGGACTCCAAATTATGCATGGAGGAACTGAAATATCCAGGAAAGGATATTTGGTCATACTGTACTAAAATGTAGTATAATCTCATTTTCATAATTGGTATTTCATAAACAAATAGAGTGTTCATAAACAAATAGAACTTTTATAAATCTATTAAACATATGTAAAGGAGGGGGTTTTTTTCCCAAATTTAGAATGATGGCAAATAGTTTTTTTTCATTTCTTCAACTTTTTCTGCAGTTTTATGTGGAGAAACCTTTTTTTAGACACCAGATGATATTCAAGAGTGATGTGAAGTAATCTCATTTAAAGGTAAGGAAACTTTCAGTGACTGTGAATAATGATCAGCACTGAAAACCTCCACAGATTCACAGAGAGATGGGCAAAAACAAATCTTGTATGTGCCCTCTGGCTTACAAGCTTGCTGCTGGGAAAACTGCAGGAACAGCCTTGCTTCTTTTCAGCAAATCTTCATGCCTGGCCAAGAGCACTGGTTATTCTGTTCACAAGCAAGGTGCTGTAAAAAGTGTCTGCACTGACTCCTTAGCCAGCAGGGGGGGGATGACTTAAATAACCTCAAACTCATACCCAAGGTGCTAATAATGTTTGAACAATCCCGTGTTCCCCTTGGCTGGTCGTGCTGTTTGTTACTGAAAAAATGAAGGGCCAATACACGTCCAGAGATTACATGTTCCTACACCAGTGAAGTTTGCTTTCCCCAGAATGCCGAGCTTTTCCAGAAACCCTGCTGCTGTCACTCAGCATCAAGAAAGGAATGGTCACTTTCGTCCAAACAAAAATGTCTGTCTTGACATTTCTGGTGTTGTGTTGACTTTTGCTTTGGTACAGAGCTACAGTAGCCTTGCAAATTCATGAGTACCACTTGTGTGATGACTTAAACTTAAAAAACATCTTGCTTTCACTAGTTTGTCGACAAGTTTTGTTTATTTTTCAAATATTTTCTCTTTAACAAGCCACAACAGAATCCAGTGTGTATTATCTGTCTCAGACAACTAAGGATAAAGAATATCTGTATCCTAGCAAGACCCAAGAGGGCCTGCCTTAGGCTGAAGGCAATTCCTGACGAGTAAAACCCGTTAACAGATTTAGTCTCCCTTACACTTGGCCTTAAATCTGCCCTGCACATGCTAAAATAAGAGCACAGAGCACTGGAGCTACGTCTGTAAAGCATTCCTGAGGCCAGGCGTGTTGGCTCTGTATCCCTGTGGTTGCACACACCATGTAGGCACTGATTAGCTGTGACCACTCCAACGCACTGCGTTGCACAGAGCAGGGAGGACGCCCTGTGCAACATCTGTTTCCCATCAGCTGACACACCTGCACTTCTCTAGTGAAGGACAGTGCCCGCGACTTGAAACTGGAGAGTTCAGTGCCCACCAAGCCCCAAACGCTTCAGCGCTGGGGCCAGGGGCAGTACAGCCCCGGGATGCGTTTGGCTTTGGGGCGGTGGGTCTTCAGCGCCGAGCACTGCCCAGCCGTGCTGGCGCTGCCAAAGACCGCGAAGCAGCCGCGCAGAGCTGCGAGCAGCACCGTGCCCGCTCCGGCGTGTGGCCCATGTGGAGATGGACGCTGCGGGCACACGGGGCGGGCAGGGAGCCGTAGGGACCGGCTGAGGGCGGCAACTCCCTCGGAGGTAGCACTGGTCCAGCCAGAGCCCCGGGCAGGGGCCGGCTCTGCCCCCGGGGACCCGGCCCCAGCAGCTGGCAGAGGGGTCGCGCCCGGCGCCNCCCGGCCGGGCTCCAACTCCCCGCCTCCGGCCCGCGCTGCCCGCCGTGCGGGGGTGGTGGCGGAGGGGGGTCCCCGACCGCCTCTATAAAAGCGGCTGCGATGGCTCTGCCGGCAGAGCCGAGCGGGCGGCGGGCAGGGCGGCCGGGACCATGGCGACGGGCGGCGGGCAGGATCTGCCCGCCCTGCTGCTGCTGCTGCTGCTCCTCCGGCCGTGCGAGGCAAGTGCGGGGC
>VZTB01011853.1:736445-867911 GCA_013397245.1 Thryothorus ludovicianus | reverse complement strand
TGGTGGCGGTGATGGTGATGGTGGCGGGACGCGCCCCGCATGCGGCGGCCCTCGGGGGCGGCGGGGACACCCTCCCCGGGCCGGGTTCTCCCGCCTGCCCTCCGGCAGAGCGGCCAATGGCTCAGCACCACCGGGGCTGCCCCTGATGCTGCGGGCGGTGCCGGTGCGGCCGCCGAGGGGCTGGGAGGGCCGGGCAGTGTCCGAGTGCCCTGTCCGAAATGCCTCCCCTTTTCCATTAGTGCTGGAAGGAGACAACTGCGTGTTTGATGGGATGATTTATCGCAATGGGGAGACGTTCCAGCCCAGCTGCAAGTACCAGTGCACCTGCCGCGACGGCCAGATCGGCTGCCTGCCCCGCTGCAACCTGGACCTGCTGCTCCCCGGCCCCGACTGCCCCTTCCCCAGAAAAGTCGAAGTCCCTGGAGAGTGCTGTGAGAAGTGGGTCTGCGACCCTGACGATGAAGTGATTTTGGGAGGTTTTGCTATGGCTGGTGAGGAAATTAAAATTAGTTATAAGTCATTGTGAGAAGGAGGTGATATCATCGTGAGAAGACCCACAGGACTGCCAGATCTAAGGCACATTGCTTGCATGGTCGGGTTTTTTTCCTAACCTAGAGTGACTAGTAGGTATACCAGTGGTTATGAATAAAGGCAGAGCTCAACAGGTAAAAGAAAAATTCAGAGGATAAATATGCATCGCAGTTTCAAAAGTTAAGTTAGTTCTCAATTTTTAAATTTCTATTTATCTGGTACACAGTAGTTCTGTTACCAGAAGAAAACAAGGACAAGAATCTAATCCTCCAAATAGTCCCACACCAAGGGAAAAAAAAACCAAAAAACTGCAGTCTTTCTAGTTGCTCTGCAAGAATATGTTACACCATGTATCTTAATAGCTTAGTCTACAAGAGACTTTTTCTTCAGCTCTTACAAGTGGTCAGCATGGTAGCTAAAATGCCAATGAATTCCAGCCTGTCTGTGCTAGAGTGCTCATGTCTATTGATGGCATTAAAAACATTACAGAGTAGTTGTAGAGGCAGTGGTTATAAACACAGTGAATGGATTTGTAAGAAAACCTAACCCATTCCAAAGTGCAGAATTCAGACTTTTAAAAAAGCAAGATAATATTTTCCCCTTTTTCAGTTTTTCCCTATTTTTGTTTTTTCTACTGAATTATGTCTCCATTCCCTTTTAGTTCAACGTGAATTTTCATAACTTTCTACTGAGAGTGGAGGGCACTACATTCTGTTCCAGTCACTGCTCTTTGTGATCTTGGGCAGTTATGCCAAAACTCAGCTAATCCATTTAAAAAACAAGTGAGAAAGGATTGAGGAAGAAAAGCTCAAGTAGCTTTTCAGTGTGCTGTGAAGTGTTAGTTGAAAAGCATATAAAGTATAAACAAAAAGTTTGACACTTTTCTATTACCTTTCCTTTTCTTGGATTTGTCTGACAGTGACAGGCTAGTCCATAAGATGCCTACAGGTGAATTGTCTGCATTCTTTTAGCAATGGCCATCCCTCTTGAGAGGCCACCTTTTTTGGATCTTTGCCATTCAAAAGGCAGGAAGGCTGTTGCAGAGGAGCTTAACAGCAAGAGCTGTGACTGGCAGCCCACTTGTCTCCTTCTGTTTGCTCCTGTGCTAATCAGTGACCCAAACAGTGCCTTAGCAATGCTTGCACAGTGCAGCTTTGCACTGCCAGGAGGGCAGGTCTGTGGTCAGACTTGACCATGGCTTTAAGTACCTGTGATGGCAGCTGGAAATGGCTGCTCTCCTGCCTTCCCACCATCCCCTGGCTGTAGTCTGTCAATAATTGACAAGATGAGGTGACTTTATGACTCTCAGGAGTAAAAGGACTTTTGTTCCATGCTGTTTATTTGTTTAGATAAAAAATTCAGCCTCTCTCAAATCATACCTAATATAAATAAATATTTTAATGACTATGCTTTAGAACATATTTGTGACATTTCCATTAGAAAGAGAGAAGAATAATAATATATTAGTGTTCTAAACTGGTTTAAAATTTGGCAGTAATTCTTCCTTTGGACTTGAGTGAACAGAATCTAAATGCTTTGCTGATTACATTAATATGCACCTTTCTTGTTTGAGGCTTTGTTTTTTTAGATGTAGGAAGTTGCTACTCTGGATTCATTAAAAGACAGCTTTTAAAATTTCTAAATCTTGCTGAAAGCATGAATTTTGAACCTTGTTTTGTCTTACATGTTCCTTCCCAGATATGATAGAGTTCAATTAGATATTGAGGTTTCATGTGAGTTTTTCTTGTAATAAAGTTCTGTGGGGTTTTGTCTCCAGCCTACAGGCAAGAGGCCACACTCGGGATTGATGTGTCAGATTCAAGTGCCAATTGTATTGAGCAGACAACAGAATGGAGTGCTTGTTCCAAGAGCTGTGGAATGGGCTTTTCCACCCGCGTTACCAACAGGAATCAGCAGTGTGAAATGGTGAAGCAGACACGGCTTTGCATGATAAGACCTTGTGAAAATGAAGAGTCATCTGATAAGGTATGCTGCACAGAGTGAGGCAAGGCAATCTCTTCAGCTCTAATTCCAAGGTTGCAATATTATGGTCTACAATGGTCCAGATACACCTTTCAGCACAAGTGCAGCAAGCTGTGTTTTTGGTAAAGCATTAGACTTGTCATGTTTGCTCAGTAGCTTTGTGCTGCACACCTCCAATGGGTCAAAGGAGGTGATTCTGCCCCTCTGCTCCACTCTGGTGAAACCCCCCCAGAGCACTGTGTCCAGCTCTGAGCCCCTCAGGAAAGACATGGACATATTGGAGTTAATCCAGAGGAGGGCCACCAAGGACTGGAGCACCTCCCCTGTGAGGTAAAGCTGAGAGAGTTGGAGTTATTCAGTTTGAAGGAGAGGAGGCTTTGGGCTTTACAGCCCCTCCCAGTACTTAAAGGGAGCCTATGAGAAAGGTGGGGACAGACTTTTAGTAGAGCCTGTTATGGTAAGGCAGGGACTAATGGTTTTAAACTGAAAGAGGTAGATTCAGACTAGATATAAGGAAGAAATTTTGCACCATGAGGGTGGTGAGACATTGGAACAGGTTGCCCAAGGAGGTGGTCAATGCCCCATTCCCAATAATGTGCAAGGTCAGACTGGACAGTGCTTTCAACAACCTATTCTAGTGGAAGATGTCCCTGCTCATTGCTGGGGGATTGGACTACGATTCAATGATAATTTAAGTCATCCCAAACAGATTACATGTATTGCATTTGCAGGTTGACAGTTCACACAGTTTAACTTCTCCCATAAATGCAACCTGTACCCTGTACATCAGAGTTGCTTCAGTGATACAGAATGGATATCTGTTAAGCATCTGAAACAGCAGAGAAATGTGTGAAATGTCTGCTTGATGAATTAAACCTTATCTTAATCCTTATGACATTTTTTTCCAAAAGCAAACCCAACACTGATATTTCTGATGTAAAACATAAAATTGCATCTAAGGGAGAAGACTTTTTTACTTCTACACATTATGCAAGTGTTTCTCTCAGGGAGAATAACATGTAGCTAGGTAGGAGTACCATCAATTTATGTAATGTTCTGGGTGTTGGAAAGCATTTCTAAGGCCTTTGTTGAACAGTCTCTGCAGTTTTAATTACTGCGTTTTATAAAGGAGATGAAACATGTGGGAAGAGTTGAGGAGGTAAACACGAATGATCAGAAGTCTAGAAAATGTGTTCATCTAGGGAAAAGCAGATAGAACTGAACTTCTTCTGAATGAGAAGGAAAGAGAGATGTGTTCTCGTAACTGTATTCAGATATTGCAGCCTGTTTTGAATCCATGGAGGATATAACAAGAAATGGCGAGTTTAGACTGCATAAAAATTAAGTTTTGAGCGAAAATGTTCCAGGCAGTAAGAATAGTGAACTCTTGGGGTTGTCTGGGGCAGATGTGGAGTCTCTGTCATGGAAGACTTCCAATGACAAGTTAGTCGATCATTTGTTAAAAATAACATGGCTAGAGTTGGTTGTGCATCGAGTCACAGGAACGGGTGATGATTTTTGCAGCTCATTTTACCCCATTTTCTCTCCCTGAATCTTGTCCTGTAACTTGCTCGTTTGACTTACTGATTCTCTGATGGAACTACACTAGCCTGAGATGTTTTTCAGTAGAGTATAATTTCTTAATGAGCGTAGACTGGGCTTGCCTCACATGACAAGAGTGGATTTTAATTATTTGGCTTTCATTACTGGTCCAGTAATACACTGGTGTTGAAGAGCAGATATTGCAGGTGTCACCTGTAGGTTACTACTGAAGCAGTTTCAGAGTCTTCTTGCTGTTGAACAAATAAAGACAACAAATTTAAATTTTCAGACTAGACCTACATCTTTGCACGTCAGTTGTTAAATGCTGTCTTATGCAGTGATGTGTCTGTTGTGGCTCGTATTTCTCCTAGAAAGGGAAGAAATGTGTCCGGACGAGGAGGTCGGTGCGAGCCGTTCGCTACGAGTACCAGAACTGCACGAGCGTGCAGACGTACAGACCGCGCTTCTGCGGCCGCTGCAGCGACGGGCGCTGCTGCACCCCACACAGCACCAAAACCGCCCAGGTCGAGTTCCGCTGCCCCCAGGGCAGGCTCCTAAAAAAGCCGATGATGCTGATCAACACCTGTGTCTGCCACAACAACTGTCCTCAGAGTAACGTTGTTTTCTTCCAGCCCTTAGATCCCACGTCTAGTGAAGCAAAAATATGAAAAGCGTGAATTAGATAGCGCAAAAGGTATGAGCAGTTTATGCAAAACTTGACCCACAATCAGGTGAATGTAACAATTGCATATATGAAACTTCTAAAATATTTTTTGGAAGAGTCTTTCAAACTAGGTGCTTTTTTTTTCCCCCATAGTTTATTAAATACCTCATTTTATATTTGTCCCCTCCAAATGTCTTTTATTCACTTGAGGGAAATTTTGTAGTTTGGACAGAGCCTTCTTTTTTTCTTGATGGTGGCATAAAGATTACAAAGCCAATTTAGACTTTCCCCTTGAGTTAAGGGGATCATGCAGCAAATTTCAGTGGGTGTAAGACTGGGCTTCTTGACAGTAACTGTATTCCTTGAGGAAGACATGATACTGAATCACATAAACTTCCAGGCTGATAGCTTCTCTTTCCATACCGCATATAAACACCCCAGCAGTGTTCTATTTTTCTTTTTAATAAAACTTTATTTTTTGATAACAGTAAAAATCTTACTGATGAAAGTGTTACATTCTTGTGGCTTATAATGTACGTTCTGTCAATACCTCTGACTCTGAGGATTAAGATTGCACATAGCCCCTGAAATGACATAGGTAAGATCTCTTATCCTGAAGCAAAGCAGGTTGATAGCTGACAGGAATTAAATTTCTCTTTGGTAACTTCACTAGCAGTCTAATCCAAAACCAACTGAAGTCAGTGTTGTATAAGAATTTGGTTCTTATCCATATGTGTCTGTAGATATAACTATCTGAATGCAAAAATAATATATCTGTAAATTCCTCTAAAATACTAACTGTATCATATGGTGCTTCATTTCTTAGAAAGGTGTATATGTAAATAGAAACTGTACATACTGTAATATAACTTTCCTAAGTAAATAAACTTTATGTGATTCAAAATATCTTTTCCTGAAATTCTTTATCTTAAACTACCAGCTTTTAACAGCTAAAAGCAATGGAAAGAAAAAGGGTCAACAGACTCCTAAAAACAAAAGATGATTTCTTGTGTTATTCTTAATGTACCTTTCTTAATTCTTAATGCTTCTTTTAAGGCATCCTAAGCACAGCCTTTCTACAGGGAAGGATGAATAGTTTGTGAAGCACGTATTAGAAAGGAGGTTTCTTTCAGAGTAAGTTAGCCTGGGAGGTAGGATAATGTAACTAAGGTTAGTGTGCCCTGAAATATAGTGGTGGTGGTGAAGAACAGTTACACAATTCAGAGTTCACATTTGGTCTGAACAGCTAACCAAGTATTTCATTGGGTCGTGCAACACTTCAGCCTCACAAAATCAGCCTGTGACCATGTTTGTGTTAGATACTCACAAGAAATAAGAGCATGAGGGTGGCAGTTTCATGTATATTAAATCATGTGTGTAGCAGGAATGTGCCAATAGGTCTTAAATTGTGGAGACATTCAGCTGCCTCAACTGTGGGACCAAGTTTAGCCTGGTGTGTCTGTTAGCGCCAGCAGAATTGTACTTATGCCACAACTGTTCTATAACCATGTGGTAGGAGCAACTCTGTCTTGAAGAAAAAAGGCAGAAAAACCAAATCTTAACATATTTGGCCTAATGTTCTACTCCTCTAAAGGAGCTGTCAAACTCTGGTTTGGCAAATCCTAAGACACAAGGTGGAATTCAGTTGAAGGTTAAGACTGCTCATTTTAGCCAATGAACCCTAAGATAAAGATAACTATGAGGAAGCATCAGCAGCTGATGGGTTTTTAGTAACTTTTAGGTTATCCTTGAAATTAGGAGGCTCTGGTGCTGATTCAGTTAAGGTATAGATACATTGGGTCCTCACCTGGGCTCTTGCATGTCTTTCTCCACTAACTGCACCAATGATGAATTTCTCTGTAGTCATTGCTATTGTTATCAACACATTCCTGCCTGCCTGATGTTTTTCAAACAGCTGGAACAAGACTGTTTGTGCATACGTGCAACACTTCCTGCCCTTGCACAGTTTAATTCCTAATCATAGAATCATGGAACAGATTGGATTGGAGGGGACCTTTAAGAATCATCTGGCCCAACACCTCTCAAAATGAGTAGGGACATCTTCCACTGCTTCAGGTTGCTCAGAGTCCTGTAAACTGATACTGAATGTTTCCAGGAATAGGGATATACTACCTCCCTGGGAAACGCATTCCAGTGTCTCACTACCTTCATTAAACAAAATTTCTTCCTTGTATCTAGTTTGAATCTATCTCTTTTAGCATAAAACTCCTCTCTCTCAGGCTTTCCTCAGAGGAGAAGTACTCTATCCTTCTAACCAGTTCTGTGGCTCTCCTCTGAACCTTCTACAAAAGGTCCATATCTACTGATGTAACACCTTCTGTGCTAGGAAATACCAAGACCTAGACAGGACATGGCCAGGACTCCTCAAAGCAGCTAAGAAGTGATTAAGGAGTAAATCAGAATCCAGGAGAGATAGAAAAAGGGTTTTTTAAACCACTTTCACCGCACATCTCCTGCTACCCTCCTCCACCCCAAAAATCAGGCTGGTTTGTGCAATGTTTCTCTAATATAATGCAAGCTATCAAGTATTTCTCAGGGTCATCTTGCAAATTACAGGCACCTTGGTTTGCAAGAGATGCATCAGCTAGTAAGCAATGCAGCAATAATGTCTGGACAATTTTAAACAGTTTTTGGATTAATAAAACCCAGCTAATCCTAAACTAGATGTAATTAGAGAGGAATGCAGTAAACTACTGACTTCCTATGAAGTAAAATTGTTCACTCACTTTATTTTGACAGTTTCTTTATTCCATCTACACCAAAGAAATTTAAACGTGTGCAGCAGCTTCTCATTGCTGCATTACTTCTCTTCTATCCTTCAGTTTTCTCTTGATGTTACCCAGATTTTTATGTCATTCCTTAAGTTTTACTTTTAATGGATCATACAAACAGACCACAGGCACCAGAAAGAAGCAGTTCAATAAGTAGCTTCCACTTTTCAGCAAGTTAAAAAGCTCATCTGGGATATGAACTCACTATCTGTTGTACATTAAGGTCATCCACTACTCTCAAGTTTGTCAGTTTTCTCCCACTACAAAGGCAGGAGTTTTATTTCTGAGATTTTTGAAGAGACAGGAATGCAGCTTCCTACTGTGACTCTTCTTGTGGATTGTCCATCACTTCCTTTGGAAAGGGGAGGATGTGCACAAAGGCATATGAGTTCAAGAGCCACTTGGGTAACTCCTTTTGCCTGTACCATTTTCCCAGCACTTTAAACTACACTTCAGTAAATCACTGCCAAAATGCCCCCGTAACCTTTCTTAGTGCTGCTGTACCTGATTTCTGTGTGTTTAACCCATTTTGTGAAAAGGCAATTGCACTGGTATGAGCACTGCAACCGCCACAAAAGAGAAGTGCTATGGTGTTCAAATCCTTGTTAGCCATCTTTTTAGAACTACAGCAGCCTCAATGTCTTCTTACATTATTATAGCAGTTCAGCAGAAAAAAAAAATCATTTGGAAGGAACCACAAATGTTTCTTTTGGACAAAAGGAGCCTTTCCTGGGTTGATGCTAAATTGTATCCCATTCATCTGTTTAGCTCAGAAATAAGTTTTGTACCTTTAAAACTGGATCTGAGAGCAAAGGAGATGTGATGGAATGTCTGAGGTGATTGTTTTCTAAACATAAAGATAAGAGTTTTCAGCTTTCCTACACACGTGTGCTGTCTGCAGGGTGTGGACAGCAGAAGAGAGCTCTCCTTGCTTTTTGTTAGTTTTTTGGCCAGCTGAGGCAGAGAAGTTCTCCGGACTGTTGTTTTTTTCCTTTTTCTTGGAACTGTTTGAACNCACTTTCCTCCAAGGAAATTTTTTTCTGTCCTGACCCAGCTGGGGGGAGGGGCAGTTCAGATTTGCTTTCTAGACAGACTCCATCCTGTGGTCTTTTCCCAAATTTGCCTTAAAGCAGGACAAATACATTGGACAGAGCCAAAGACCTGATCCAGTTTTACTGTGTTTTAGACTATATACAAATACCAATTCAGTGGCTATTTTTACTTCAGTTCAATTGATGCAGCTTTTCATCTGTTCTCAGTTTGGTTATACGCATTTAGATTTGTTTTACTTTAATATGGACAGTTACTACCTCAATCTTTAGGCTAATTTCAGCCTGTTCCTGAAAAAGCCCTTAGTACTGCTTTAATTAAAACACAGCAGTAGTGTGTCAAACCAGTGAAATTGATATAAGGAACATCCAGTGATAAAATCCTGAACAACTCTGGTGTAGAACTGTGATTTTCCTAAAGAAAGAAAGTTAAATGACTCAGATTGAGAAAAGTTAAATTATTAAATTATTAAAGATCAGCAATTAATTTTCATATCTCCAAGTATTCATATCTGAACATTTCAGGGAACATCACTCAACGTTCTAAGGATGAGTCCATCCAGCAATGTGTACTGAGTATGTGTTGATGAAACAAGCACAAAATATCCTGGTGAACTTGTTCATTCCATTCATTCTCTGAACAAATGTACCGTTCCTTTGCTACTACCAGTGAAGAACTGCCCCAAAAATAAGTCACTTAACAGTTTTTGTTGTTATCAAACTGTAGGTTAAGCACACCTTCAGTAATGAATGTTGATGATAGCCCTTGTCACACCCCACAGCACATGTGGCCTGAGATGTTTACACCCATTTCCAGGACTCTTTCATCTCTAGGACTTCATCAAAGCAGAATACTTCTTGCATTTAATCTGCTTTGAATTTCTCTAGAGCAGCAGTGGAAGACATTGAAAATATGCCCTTTTTTTTGCCTTCACTGACTGTGTAAGGAGACCAGCTGACAGCCTGCCCACTGATTCTGACACTGGAGTGAAAATCTCAAAATGAGTAGAATTCTATAATTGATTTCACTAAGATCATGGCCTCACCCTTTCTCTTTTTGCAGTCTAACTCCAGGAGTAGGATAATGTATAATTAAATTGTCAGGAAAAATAGTATATTGCTATTTTTTTCTTTCTAGTCCAAGCTATACTTTTTCTTCACCCTATTTTCAATAATTTCTCAATGTATGGGAAGATGGATGAAAAAATATTTATTTACTATTTCTAGTCCTACTATGTATGTATTATGACAAATATGAATTTAATGAAATAACATTTTATTTCTCTCCTCTGAGAATTTACAACACTGGAATATTTTCCTTATTTGTTTTTTTAATAATAAAATAATTCTTTTGTAACAAAGCTTTCTGTATTGACTCTTGTTTTAAAAAATCATTCTAGCTACGTCCACCATGCTAGATTTTGTAATATGAGTCATCTATCAAAGGCACGAAATTTAGTTTGACCTGAGGGAAAATTGTGCTCTGATTTTCCTTTTATCAATCCCAGTTTGTGCATTACACCTGTTCTATGACCAGAGATACTATGTTGATATCAGTCAAGAAACTTACCATGCAACTGCAACAAGAAGAGTTTAGTTGCAAATATCTACAAAATATTTTTAATATACATTTAAATGCCTGAAGTTAAAATTTTGATTTCTATAGATGTGTAAAGTTAGAGCTAAGTCTGTTTCTTTATCATTAAATACGTGTTTAAAATCTCATATTCTTCATGGACTGTATGTAGAGGGAGCCCAGCTGATTGCCTGCCAGTGAGCTTGCTGGAGAGCACAAAAATAATCTCACACTAAGGCTCTTCACTCAGAGAAACAGTACTGAGTAGCCATTGCTGGTCAATTTACTTAATTGAATGGTTTGCAGTTAGCAAACAGACAAAAAAAAAGCCCTATTTATATCCCAAGACATCTGCCTTGGACATGCAAATGGTCACATCAAAATAATGAAAACAAGGACCCCACTGATCGAAAACTCCTCAGTGTTCATGGATATTAATTTGGTTGTTGTTATTCTCAATGTCAGAATAAAGTATTTCCCCCAAAGTACTGCATTTCAGGTCATACAGGGACACCTGGATCTCTGGTCTCACGTTGTCTCTCCTCTTCTGTAGTCTCTCAAGCTGTCACCATGTGCTGTTTTCCACCCTCTTCCACGTTTTTCCTATGTTTTCCTTATCCTGCTCCTTATTATTCACTTCCACTGTGCCCTCAAGTGGTAAATTAAGCATGTACATGCCTATCCCATCGCCAGAGCTTTTCCTATGCACCCCATGCATTTGCCTTCTCCCTTTTCCCATGAGACTTGCAGCCTTCAGGATACATGCTGTGTCCATTGAAGTCCAGTTGCTTGGAGCTAATTAGAGGGGTTTCTTTAAGCATGCAAAATATATTTTTTATGCTGGTAAAAGATAAAGGATATTTAGAAGGATATAATAAATTATTTTCTAATGAGAATAAAGCATGTTATCTGAGGGAGATTTGCTCTCCTATTCCTCTGGGTCTGGCTCAGTTAAGTCCCAGGCTCAGCAGTTCATGTTGCTTGATTCGTAGAAATTCAGAAAGAATCCATCCACTAGGCCAGAGGCTTGAGGCTACATATACCCAGGATTGTGCTCTGATCATCAGGACAGAAGAATGAGCATCTTAGATCCTGTGGGAGGATTGCTAGTTTGGGTTGTTTGGGCTTTTTTTCCCTCTCTGTTTTTAATTAAAGAACTGTACTTTAATACAAAGTTGGGAGTTTTTGCAAAGAGGCAAATCCCAGAAATCCTTATATAGATTGAGGCAGAATTAAATTATTTGAGCTGCCTTTGTATGGAAGTATGATCATTGAAATGTTTGAAAAGTTGGACCCTCATCGCTTTGCAAAAACTCTGTATTTTCACACTGTAACATGTTAGACTGCCTACCTCAGAAATGAAATGCACCTCTTTGGGGAACAGAATCTGAATTTTAATATAATGAAAGTATTCTGCATAAAGTATTTAGCATTCTGCAGCTTATGTTCTCACTCTGTGGGCTGTGAGTTTGCAATTGCAGATGAAACTCTTGTCATTCTCATCACAGGACCATGCTGAGGGCTGCCTTTGTCACTGCTGCATTGCTTGGAGGAAAGATAGAAGAGCTCATACTTGAGGCCAGAGTTACAAGCAGTATTTCGCTTCAAATTCTCAATGAAAGACGTTTCAGAGGCCTGGCTCAGTTCTGCAAACTATGGAGAGGGGGGACACCTGGTGGCTGCGGCACTTCTGGACTTGTCAAGGATAACCTCCGGGTCTGCTGCTGTAAGCAGGGATGCATCCGGAAGGATGAGACCAATTGAAGTTGCTAATGAAAACTGCCAATGGTTAGGGAGTCAACAACAGCGGGGGAGGCCAGAAGCCAAGTTTTTAAATGTATCTAAATTTTTATTAGCACTATGGCAGGGCCCATTCTCCTCCAGGACCTTGTTTGCTTTGTGTAGATACATTGCACCAAAGAAAGTTTCTCATCCCAGACTTTCTGGTTTAGTGGGAAAGACAAAAAGGATGAAGGGGAGGCCCTTTTCTCTAGTTAGCACACAAGGCACTAAAAGCTTAGAATATATGAGCAGCTTCCTTCCCACCATCCACGATTTGTGGTAAACCCAGGAAATGAGTGATTTCTCTTAAGTCACCATCTACAACCTTAACCACAAGGGCTCTCCTCCCACTCCTCCTCCTGCTCCTCTAAGCTTTACCCTTTCAAGCCCACTCTGCACTTCAGAGGAATCATGTTGCAGAGGAAATGAAGCAATATACTTTCTTTCAAAGAACAGGAGGGGTCCCAGGCTCCACAAAAGAGAGGCCTTTAGAGAATAGAAGGACAATGAGACCAAGGAGAATGATGGTCTTGGGAATGGTGATTATTTGCACCACAGAGAAGTTGCTCTCTGTGTATGATGCAGATGTACTTAAGACAGTCCTACTTCATCTGATTACAAACCACAATGTTTTGGGTTACAGAGTGCCTGGTGGAATGTGGTTTTGCATCTCTTCCTTGGGATGCTTCTGAAGGAAATAATCATCCCTCACCTGCACTAACCATTATTCAGCGTGCCTGCCAAATTTTTCCTCTTTCAAGCTGTAGTGAACATTTTAGTTTCCATATCAGAATGAAAATAAAAACCACAAAGAGGTCAGTATCTGCAGCCCATACAAAGTTACAGAACTCCAACTCCATCATGAGACAAGGAGGACCAGGAGCCTCGGGGCTTGGCAGTGAGTCCATGCCCTGCCTCCCAGGCACTTGGCGTGCACATACACACACATTAAAAAAAAAAAAAAAGAAAAAAAAGTTTCTGCTGCAACCTTCAGGCCTGTCAGAAGTGGGAAGGGCAACAAGGGAATTGTTTTGAGAAATAGGAAAAGCCTTGAGGCAGCTGCAGCTGTTACTCAAAGTTCTTTAAGGTTATCTGTGTTCTTCCATTTAAGTTTATTGGGGCTTTTGGTTCCTGGAAAGAACTGATATGTTCTTGCTTTAAGTCACATTTGTTCAGCATTTTAAAACCTCTCCCCAACTAAAAAAGAAAAAATCTCTTGCAAAAAATGCAAGTGATGAACTTTACCCAGCTTTTCACCATTTCCATGAGAAGAGGTTTTCCAGATTTACCACGAGGGGGAGGCAGCTGAAAAATTAAGAGACATTTGTTCTTAGAACTCAGTTTTTAAGAAAAAACACTAGGACATCCACAGAAAGAGTACAAGCAAATCTGTTTTCAGCCTTAAGGAAAATATTAACCTTTTTATATCTATTATCAGTTCGTATACTTTTCTGTCAAGTTTGGAGGTTTTTTTAAATCTTATTAACTGCAATTAGGATAAAATTCAGCTTTTCCCAGAGGAAAGATATGTGCTAATGGAAATGATGCTTTTGCTTTTATACAGAAAGTGAAATAATAGAAATTGCTTCTCCAGAATTTAAATAAGCCCAAAAGCTGCATGATTCATATGAAGTAGATTAAAAAAAATCTTTCTAAATTTCACATCTTACACTTAACATTGAATTACACAATTCATACTTGTGTTGAAAAAGTAGCTATTTTCTCTTTCTAATAGAATATCCCACATAAGCCAAATCCTTTCCTCAAACTAATTTCCTGTGTATCTTGAACAGGATTTTTAAGGACATATCTGTGAAAAATTAAGAACATAAAAAGTCTTAAAGTGATAACTAAGGTCATCAAAAGCCTTCCACTGCCCACAGCATGACCAGACAAGGCAGAGAAGAAAACCAGATGAGGCAGTGAAAGGTTGGGTCTCCAGCAGATCAGTGGCAGATCCAAAATACAAGGCACTAGTAATGTATCTCTTGGATGACTTTTCTTGTTGAAGTGATGAAAATAAAAGGACGTTTCTGTCTCAGTTTCTCTGATGACTGTACTTCAACAGCCATGAAGGATTTGAAGTCCAAGGTCAATGTGAGCAAAGAGCTATGAAAAGCAGCTGGGGAGCCCTTTGGGAACACTAATTATGAGCCTATGGGAAAATGGGTCTTTTCCCCTGTGTGAGTCATGAATCTATCAAAGATTGGTATTCAATAGCAAGCCTTCAGAATAGGCCACCTTTGAAAGCTATAAAGAATAACCTGAAAAGAAGCCCTTATAAAATCTTAAAAATGCACAAGATACTAGCCAAGGGCTTAATAAAATACACAAGCCCCGCATGCAAAAAAGCAGGCAAAACAAACAGAAAGCTATGGCAACTCCAAACATAACAAGATGGACCTCATAAGGAGGAATTAACAGCAAATCTCTCAATAACTTGCCTTTTGTGGCCAGAGGTCTGCTATCTCCCCAGGGTACAGAGCACAGAGAAACCAAATTAAACTGTGGTTATCTGATGTCTCTAGTGAGATCCACTCCGTCGCACGTCAGAGCTCCGTGGGTAGCTGAAGTCCAAGACCGGGAGTCAGAAAGTCTGCATTTGGTTCCCAGCTCTGCCACAGGCTTGCTGTGTAGCACTGCTCGACTTACTCAGCCTTTGTTTGCCTCAGTTTCCATGGCATAAAGAGCCAGGGATTGCAACAGTGCTGCTGCACAGGGCAATGCTGCAAAGCCCAGAGCAGGGCTGCTCGCATACCACCACGTCAAGGGGGGTAACCACTGTCAAAATGCTAGTTTCTAGATGTCCAGCACCACATATTTTTGAGTTGCTAGGATTCCTGGCAAGGAAGAACAGCTTCCAGACCAGCCTCACTCCATGGACAGTGGATTAAGTGATTGCTGGAAGATGTGACATTTCTTAATTGCAGGAGGTTACTGTGCCCAAGTGCCGAGTAGTGTGGTGAGACGAGACCACACAGCAGAACCATGTCCCAGGAGCCCGAGGCCACGTTGCACATCACAGCACTAACAAGGCTGGAGAGGAGCTGTGGTCCCTCAGAACCCTGCTGAGCTGCTGGACTCCCTTTTTCCAGATATTAGTGACCATGAGTTGCTCAAGCTGTAGCTGTAGGAGCAATCTGCTGAGCCACAGAGAACTGGGACCATATCATATGGCAGTGATGATAGGGAACAACTGTGCAACCTTTGTAAAATGTCAGCACTGAAAAGGTGTCCTCATCCTCACAGTTATATGACACCATCTGCAGCAGATGGTGTCATTTAACTGTGGGGATGAGGACCCAACCCCAGACAATGCGCATTTTTGGCCTCCTGTGATCCCTGCATTTTACAGATGGTGTCTCATGGCCTGGGGCAAACTAAACTTCATAGAAAAGAAACCTTGGAAGAAATTCTGAGACCGTGGTGCAGATCTATAGTGCCACTTGGCAAGGTCTCATCCCATGCACATTACCATGCACATCCCATTTTCCACATTACCATGAAACAAGAATTCTGCATCCTCTCTGGTTTCTGATGGAGGTGTACCTAACCACAGAGAGAGGGATTTGTAGGAAGTGTGTGGGAAAAGAGGGCTGCAGCCAAAGGCAGTGGAAATGCACTTGGCATGTGGGAACATGGGATAACAGTGAGCTACTTCCTGGCACAGCACTGAGATTTAGCCCAATGCACATTCACTACACATGGAAGAAAGTCAACAGAGCCTCTCCAATGCTAGAAGATCCACCAAACATCCTGCAAAAATGATGGCCACAAAAGGAAATATCTGAATTAAAAACTAAATTGATTTAATAAAGCTGCCTGTGTGAGGTGTGATACAAACAGGTTCCCTTATCAGACTCACCCTTTATCTGCTTTAAGAGTTGAATCATTATCATCATAAAAAGGTTTGTGTTGAACAGATCATCTGGTTCCAACAACCTTCCATTAGAAGGTATCCTGATGTCATGAATTATGAATTAGATTATTCATCTTGTTGTTACAATCCCCAAAGAAGAAAGTAACCAGGACATCACACCTTACAAAACAAGTACTGTGTAACCCAAGAGCTTCTGTGAAGAGGCTGGATGCTCTGGTTATAGCAGCTGGAGGAGGCTCCTTGATGGCAAACCAAAATGGCAGGGACCAGGGCAATAGGAGATGATTTCCCCTTGCAGACAGACAGGGAACTAAAATGTATGAGCCAAACAATCTATGCTTACTCTGAAATAAGATTAAGTCAGCCAGGCAGGAGCGAATGGCTGTAGTGGAGATGTGCTTCTTCAGACCAAATGTGGAAAGGTCAGTGGATGCTACAGCCAGCTTGGAGCATCATAGAACACCAGCCTGATTCCTCTGGGCATTTTTCTCTGTCAGATCCACAGTTTGTACCTCCAATGTCTTGACTTCCTACTAACCCTTAGAGGAAGGATTAAAGGAAGCCAGTGAGTAACTCATTTACAAAGTTCTCATTATCCTCAACACAACATCCTTGTACAGAGACCTTACCTGGTTCTAAACACCTCTAGTTTCTACAGCTTTGAGACTTGTGCTCTCCTGTGGGAGTAAAAATTAAGGCTTGAATTTGTCCCTTTGGGGAAAAAAAGAATGAGTGAAGTAACTTCAGGCAGTTTTTTTGCATTTAAATAGCCAAAATTTCTTGCAATGGTTAATTATCTTTAAAATAGGCAGTGGTTATATGGACTGTAATCCACCAACTTGTGTCTCAGGAACTGCTTTCTTTTTACTTATAACATCAGCCACATCTTAGCTTCTATGATCCCTCAGAACCTTTTTTTACCCTCTCGTTTACATGAGCTGTCATAAAAGCTGCCTGGGGCCTTTGCTTTCACAAAGTCATTTTTAGCTGTTTCTATATTTCAGATGAAAATGTCATTTACATTTCACTTCTAGGAATACAACAAGTATAGGAGTACAATAAGACAAGACAACTCAGTAAGACAATAGGAATACAACAATAGGATAAGGAGACTGGGAAGCCAGAAGTCACAGAAATTTATTAATAAGTTATCTGGGTCATGACCCAGCAGAAAAGATCCCAAAGACAATGGGAATCTACAAAAATTGTTCTGTATGCATAATAGAGCTCTGCACAGGGGAGAATTCTCATAAATGACTTTGGCAGCAGAGATACAGGCAGTGAGGACCAGTCCTCCAGCCTCCAGGGCTTTATTGTGTGCCATTTGCAGGTCTCTTTTCCACTGTTTGATGTTTATGAAGTTGTTTGAAATCGGCATCCAGAAAATCATTACAAGACAATTGTATCAAGATGTGTTTTAATCGACTTTATTTTTCCAGGCAGTCCTTCTATCCACCTCCCAAGTCCCAGAATTGTACTGAATACACAAATAACAAACAGGGTTGTGAAATCACCTCCAGTGTGATGCAGCCCAGGCCAAGGCTCAAAAGACTGTTGTTCAGCCTGACCTACATCAGAAGGAAATGTAAAACTTGATTCCTGATGCCCTCTCTGTGCTGTGGCAGGGAGCCAGTCTGAGCACAACCCTGTCACTGCATCTTACAATCTCTGCAGAGTGGTACTGCTTTTGATCTGCTTCTTGTAGGTCTTGAGAACTCTGAATAGAAGTCAATTTTACAAAAAAATATTTTCATGTAAAAAGCTCAGTATTTTAATTGTGGTGAAGATAAAGACAACAGCATGAGAAAAAAAAATTAAAAAATCTGTGTTCTCTTAAATTATACTTGTAATACAGAGCCAAAAAAAGTTCCACAGCATCTTACAGGCTGCAATGACATTACCTCCAAAAGAAAATTGCCCCTAATGTGATCATGTTCAGACACTTCTGTAGTTTGAACAATTTTGGCTCTGAGTTCTTCTGTTTCAGTTCTGAATTTTACTGTTTCAGATAAAGAGTCAAGAAGTATCAGAAGGCAAAGCAGGTGCTTATCTGAAACAGAAATTGCAAGATTTAGAGCAAATTATTTCTGACTAAGAGAAGGGTTAGAATCTCAGCATAAACTTTCTCCAGGTATCTATAAAATACTTATATCACCATTTGGAAAGCAACCTAATTACATGTGGCTGGCATGATGGTGCTTGTATAGCTCAGGTGCAATATAGATCATGATGAAATATAATAATAATAGATCCAGTGTGGAATTAGCCTCCACACAAACACCTAACTCTCTTGTGAATGGGTTAGCACTTGTGCCTAAAAAACAGCAGCTGAGACTGTCCAGCCTCTGGAAGTTTGAAAGTTGCAAAGTCATTCAGATTCAGCAAGAAAACCACTGTTTGGGCCAACCAAAGAGCATTCTGTTTGGGGGTAAATTAAAACAAGGTGTTGGTCTACATGTGTCCTGGGTTGATGGACTGGCTCTGGCTTACATAGCACAGGGAGAGCCTCAGACATCCTGATCAGCCTACAGAGAGAGCAAAGCAGTACCAAGGGAGACCTGGACTGCCTGGGGACTGGAGGAGCAGAAACAGGCTGAAACTTTATGATGCCAAGCTATACATCCTGGGGATTAAGAGTATTTGACAGAAACATGATATTGTGATTTGAGAACAACAGAAGAGGAGAATGACTGACACATCATTACAGCTGCTACAGTGAGCCAGCCAGGCATACACATGGCATATAGAAGGATAAACATTGCTGTGGGTACAAAATAAAACTGATATTCCAGGTTTCAATCAGTACAAGTAAAGGATTTTTGTTTGGGGGAACAGGATTTTATATGCATTTTTTCTTACATATCCATTTTCATTAAGGTTGATTTTACATCTAGAGGAGCTATGAAGGAAACAGGCAACAGGAGTTCTGCCTTACAAGACAATATTAGAAGCATCTGTCTTAGCTTGGAGCAAACACTTGTGGAGAAAAAACTGTGATTACTCTCTATAAACACAGAGTAGAAAAGCTCATTCAAGAGCGCATGGGCACAGGCTGGCAATGAAGTTTTGGCCATAAGTTTACAAAAGGGTTTCTAATGGAGAAAGCAGTAGGAAGGGAAAAAGCACCAAACCAAACTTATTTCTAGGATAGTGTTTGCTAAAGTCCTCTGAACCTTCTGTTCTACTGCAGTGGCGAAGGACTTGAATTTAAAGTTGGGTTACATTACAGACCGAGCCGTTGGAGAGTCCTGGCTGTGCAGAGTCTTCTCAAAAGAAGCAGCTGGAGACTTCAGTGACACCTAAAATTAACTGGGATGCCAAATTTGGTATTTGCCCCTCCTAAACTATTTCAGAGGTGCCAGTTTTGGTGGGGGACCACCAGACAGCAGATTCTGCCACCTCTGCACACATAGTAACCATTCTGCTTTCCTCCAGGTGACAAGGGCAGGGCTGCTGCTCTTTCATGTGTTTTATCTTAGCAATGAACACATTTGTCTGGGTAGCACAATATCAGCACCTGTTGAGAACTCACCCTGTTCCATGTTCAGTGGGGAATAAGTAAAGCAAGAGGTCAGAAGTCTGGACAGATGGAACAGCAATGTCTGCTGTTTCTGCTCCTGTCCCTGCTCTGTAATGTTACCAGGCATTGGATAAAATAAGAGAACAGCTCTGGAGGTAGAGTTCAGGCCACTTCCTTCCCAGCTAAACGCCTCTGCCTTGGACTAAAATGTCATGTTTGTGTTCTTCCTCTCCTGCAAGGAATGCTGAATTTTTCCTGCAGTTTTCAAAAGAACAATGCAGTTTGCATAGTCCAGGACAATTCTAGAGCTGCCATTTGAGGGGAGCCATGGTTTTGAATGACAGATATGTTTTAATCACCAAGGTATGGGAGGAGAACCAGACTTATACCCTGCATCTACCCAACTCCCACTTAACTGAACAAAACGCGAAAGACATCCCTCTTCTTTTTCTCCTAAAATACTACAGGCTTTTGGACAAATATTTCTGATACACAAATACAGTAGTGCATTTGAAATGATGAGCTAAATAAATCATAAACTGGGAAGACAAGGCCATGAAGAAACATTTGCAATACTTCATAATACTCTTATTTTTAAAACTGACAGGCAAAGGAGCCAACACAGCTCCTAACACATGAAAGGAGGGGACATGCTGTAACATTTAACTTCAAACAACATAACACAAATAGACTGTTGATCTGCGTAATTGTTTAAGCCAGTGTTTTCAAACTTTTAGAGTAATTGGACCACCATTAATGCTAAGACCCTCTTGTGGACCACCATGTACCCTGTATCACCAAACTTTTAATTGAAAACACAACTGAAAGCTGTTCAGCTTGGTTCTGCAGCCCATCTGTGGACTGCTTACCATAAGATTGTGGACCACCACTGGTCTGCAAACCACAATTTTATAATTATCAGTCCAACTGCCTCAAGACCGGGCATGTGCCAGAAAAAGCAATGGAAGGGTACTAATGTCATTACAAAGATATTACGCATAACCAGCCATATGGATACAGAGCTCTTTATACCACCCGCAGCTTCCCATGTGGGAACACTATTCCAGTTCCTGATTGTCTTCTTGCTAATGTCTCCCATACAGTGTATTTTTTGCAGCATATCCTGGGACTTGTTTATATGTATGAGCTTTGTGCCACAGCCAGTAGCTACAATTAAGGCATAATTATAAGTGGTAGGGGAGGGAGGAGAACTTGGCTACCAGTAAATTTCACAATCAATGGTTCTCCTGCTACTCATAAAGGTTTAATTGCTCCCCTTCTTGTTTGCTTCATTGTTTAACTAGTTATGGGCCAGGTTGGTTTTTTAAAGTCTCTGAGGGTTATGGGTCTGTATTTAAAGTCTTGGTTCTCCTCCTCACTTATAGGAGTTGGAGCAGTGCAAACCAGAGATCTCTAGCCACAAATGACTACTCCTAGTCTTGCCCAAATACAGTTTTCTTATATGTTTTGGGACACTTTGAATTCTTGGTTTATGTTTTTAGGTTCATCCAAACTCTAATTACACACTGAATAGCAGATACTTGTTTAACCTGCTGTAATACATGTACACACACGTACTCACATACACAGAGGGTTTATCTACTGGACACAGTGAGGTGCTGTGCAGAAATGCCTTAACTATCTATAGATGACCTTGCTGAGGACTACACAGCATTGCACAGAGCCATGCTCAGAAGCCCAGTGCAACTTAGAAGCCAACATTTTCATTCGGGGTGTAGGTGGATACCACATGTAGAGAAGCCCAAGTTGTCTCTGAATAAGTTTACTCAGTTAGTACAAATAGCGTAGCCATGACCCCATGAAGCAGTGTGGGCATATTGTAAGGGACATGTTCTTTAATATAAACACACTTGAGGCTTCCATGGTGCCTTTGCAAAGGAAAACTCTCATTCTGTCCTTACTCTCTCATGGACAGGTAAATAAATGCCAGGAGAGTCACAAAGGCAGCAATAGGCTTAGATCATGCAAAGACCAAAGAGGCAAGAAAGCAGGATTCTAGCTGCCAGGAGTAAGTGGGCCTCTTTGGGGCTTCTTGACCATCCCTAATGTGAACCCTTGCAAATGCAAGTTGTATGTGAAATTCATCTTTGGCACTTTCCAGTTTGGACTAGGTATGGCTCTTTGGATGGCATTTGTAGCTGTTTGGGAAGCAAATGGCACGTTATCATTTGGATACAGAAAGGTTGGGTCAGTTGCTCTAAATTGCACAGAAAATCAGTGGCAGGGCCAAAAACCAAGGCAAGGAGTGATGATTACATGTTCTGTTGTCTTGACCCTACGCCTCCATCCCAGTGCTGCAAAAGGCAGCTCACTTAAGCAAACGCAGAGAGGGTGGGAGCCAGGAGGAGTAAGATTAAAACTCTGGAAAAGAGATTGCAGAGAGAAAGATGCTGCATACCACTCCTAAAAAACTGACACATGGAAACAGCAGCAGTACTCCCAGGCCAAGCCTGTGGAGACAAATTTATCTCTTGTGCAACATTAGCAAAGGAAAAAGATGAAGTTATTTCAAGAATGGATTTGAGCCAATAAACCAGTGCAAATTTGCTGTGTTGTAGCAGAAAATTATTATTCTCCTTTATCTTTGACCTTTTATTAGAAAAAAAGAAAAAAAAATAGAACTGAGGAAAAAATATAGAGCTGAGCAAAACTGTACTCTAGTGAGAAAAATATATCAGTAGCATGTGACTTCATGGAATAGAAAAGCCATGGATGTATTTTATTTAAGAAAAATCATGTAGATATACTTGATTTACAGAAACCTTAAGCTGATGTTAATGCTTGCCCATGGCACTCCACACAATGTGCTGCTCCAACACTGCTCAGTCTCTGTGTCTGAGAAATGAACATAACAGCTAATTAAACAAGCCTAAGTCCCCTCCAGGGGAAAAGAAACAAAACTTGTCTTCTGTTGCATCCAGTGCTTCAAAGTGTGTGTGAACCCAGTGATGCTCAGAGGCGTTCACAGCCCCGCTCCAGCCTGCAGGAGCTGCTGCTGCCCTTCCTGACACATGTGGCACAGCACAGGAGTGTTCCTCACCTCACTCCAACCCCACAGCCAGGCTGGCACAGCTCCACCGGGGTGCTGAAGGCAGCTCAGCTTCCAGGGAGGCAATGGCTCCGTGTCCCTCTGCAGCCTTGCAGGTCTCTGAGAGGAGAGAGCCGGCTCTTGTGTTCTTGACAGGGCTATGTGTGCGAACATGAACTTATGCATTTTTAAAAATCTTTTTCACAGATTGATTTTGGAATCTGGGAGCTTATGGTTCTGAAATAACACAAAGTCTGTTTTACTCATGATACCTCAGGTCCTGCTTGCAGGAAGTACAGAAAGAAGACCAGACCTAATCTCATTTTATTTCATCTTGGAAGCTTCTTGAGGAATTCAGAAAGCCTGTGAAAACCCAAAAAGAAACAGAAAAATAAAAGAGAAAAACCTGCAAACAAAGAAATCCAGCTTTATGTGGGTTCTCCTAAACACATTTGTCTATTGCACACCACTGCTTACTGATGATATTTCCTCAGGTATCTTATGACTCACTGAGCTACAGTTTCCAGTCTCTAGGACCCTAAGTGGCTCATATTTAGTTCACCTCTATTCCCTTGCATTCTTCTCCTTATTTATGCTTCCCAACTTCCTTCCATCTCTGATTATGCCCATTGGGACTTCTCAGATAAGCAGATTTACAAATTAGTTTTTGTGCTGTTTCAGGGCAGGTTATGGGTCAATGTTTCTTTCTTCCATCTTGTCCCAGCAGTTGATTTGGTGCATGGTGGGATCTCCCACACTTTTTCCCCCACAAACAGTTCCTCTGAGGCCTGCCACAGATTTTCACAGTAGAAGCAATGGAATGAACTCCCAAACTCCATTAAGTTTTCAGTCCACCAGAGACCTTAAAAGGCACTCTTGTTTTAAAGTCCCTCTGTGTGACTTACTGTCCACATCAGTGTAGACAGGATCTTCAGATACATCGCCTTTCCCTAACACTAGGAGGTTAAAACACTTTGCTGATGTATTTTCATGCTTACACTGAGCTCCTCCTGTGTCCTTACTTGCATAAATATTCTTGAATCCATGTGTTCAAGAGGTACTGCAGCTGAAGCACCACCTCAGGGAGCAAACATCCCCTGGACTGAGCCCACCAAACAAAGCTGTGGGCAGCAGCCCCAGGGCACTGGGCCCCAGGCTGCCCCTATCCCCTGTGCTTGTCCTCACCTCAAGCCTGTGGCAGTCCAAGGCAGCAGGGAGGACCTTGACCAAGGATCCAGCACTCCATGTGTTTCCCAGAAATAGCAATGGTGGCCTGCCTCTGCATACCAGGCAGAAAAGTTCAGCAGCCAAGGTGGTTGGTCAGCAGTCAGGGACTCAAGAGCCACAGTTCAACCCCTGCAGCTGCCATGGCTAAAGCATCTTCTTAATTACACAGGGAAATGTGCTTCAAATTGTGAGTTCCATTGGCTTAGTGCACCCTGCCTGAAACCAGAGTAAACTATGCAAAAGAAAATCATAGTTCAGAGCCAATTTTGCCTATCTGCATCAGCCTTATCAGGATGTGGGGACATTTGGAGACTTGGAACCAAAAGCTTTTCCTGAAACAGAGAGAGTCATAACCAAGTTATTTCTTAAACCACACAGATTTTTTTTTCACAGTTTGTTGTGAAATATTAGTTGTTGCTTTTTTACCCCACTCTCTAAGAAGCTACTGCCACTGATACCTGTATTTAGCAGGGACTGAAGGCTTTTCTATCATATGCACAAACGATTTTTTTAAAAATTTGTCATATGTCCAGAAATTTGGAACCAAGAACAAACTCTGAGGTCTGCAACAATAACAACAAAATCAACCTGCAACAATAACAATAATTGCCCTTGCTATGCAATGATGTTTAAACCATACAAAATAATGTTTGCAAATGTAGGATACATTGCTTCAGCAGCTGTGCTATGTGGTAGACTTGTTACGGCGAGAAGACTGAAAATTGCTTTCATCATAGCATTTGGAAAAAATAGACAAACCTCAGGGATTACTAATGCTGTGTAAGTAAACCAAAGCGAGCATTCTGGGGAAGGAGTAAACAGCAGCAGTGCTTGAGATCAGACATGGTGACCCAGGTAATGAATCTGATGGGTGCCTTCCTGGAGGAGGAAAAATTAGAGAGTGTAGAACTAGAGACACCATACAGTTTAAAATTAATAGAGCCTTAAGCTAAACAGAAGGAAACAGCCTCAAGGTTGTAAAGGGGCTTTTTGCTCACCTTGTGCCATGCCTCCTTTCATTGTGAAAGGCTGTTATCAACTTTCATTAGTGACTCTTTTGGCATAAAATTTTTCTCCCATGAAACATGCAGATTTTTATGGATGAAATTAAGTTTATTTAATTAAAATCCTGGATGTTTGGCAATGAAATGTGACTGAGGAAAGAAGCCTGAAAGCACACAAGAAAAATTCAAGTCCCTTGACAAAAGAATAAGCAAATAAACACTTTGTAGCTGGGTAGATGCTATATTGTGCTAGCTTTCAGAAACATCAGGGGCATAAGCTCACAATAGACACAGGAGAGCAAATTTAAATTTTCTTCTAACTCAGAGGCATGACATGGAGCTCTAGATTGGGGTTTTATCTTTTCTTTAAAAGCATGTCAATTTATTCTACTGAAACATTCACCACATCTGGAACCCAAGACAAGTAGCCACTAATCTGTGAATGCTTATTCCACACCCTACCAGATTCCTGCAGAGGGTACCAGCATCATCAGGAGCACAGGAGACATCCCAGACTGGTCTGCCCACACCATGAGAGCTGTTGTATGTGTCTGGAGAGAGGCACAGAGCAGTAGCAGACCTCCTCCAATGGAAGAGTGAACTGAACATGGATTTTCTCGACGTCTACAGCTGTCTCCACCACCAATTCACAGCGACAGGGTCCCATACCACCCCCTTTCCTGCCTCCTGTTGGGTCTGTCCTTCCAGACCACACTTCCTATGGTTCTTCTTGGTGATAAATGATCAAAAGGGGGTAGGAAGAAAATCAAAATCAAACCAGGTTAATGCATTAAAGCATAATGATAATAATCACTTTGGTGAGTCTCATGTGAAGCCCCACTCTCCTGCACCACTCTGATGTGCAAAGCTGGAGCTTTCTCATGAAAAGCAACAAGTCACAGTTTCACAATTTTTCTTCTACTTGGTCCACACTTAGGCAAGGAGAAACATTAATTTGGCTTTTAGATCTTCTACTCTTCTCTCAGTACTCCTTACTAGTAATGACAAAAAGGCAGGCCACTTGATTATGGTAGAGAGCATCAAGAAACACCTTCAGCTTGAGAAGCAAGAAAGGGAATCCCCACAGACAAGAAGGAAAATACAACAAGGAGGACTAGAGAGCACACAGCTCTTACAGGAACAGAGAGGTAACAATACCTGCAGATACTCTTACATAAGAGATACAGACCCAACTGGAGGCAGTACCAGCACTGGCATTGTCTTCACAGTTACAAAGGATGGATTTGGAGAAGCTGGTTTGCTTTAATTGCATGCAGACAATGAAATCTGCACCAGCAATTCTATGTACTTAGTGCTTTCAAGAACTCAAATTACACAAAGCTGAAAACAATTATGAGCCAAATTATCGCAGAGAAAGAATTTAAACAGGAAAAATGTGAGTGATAATTGGGAACTAGTTAAGCACAATTTACTAAGTTTCCCAAAAGGCACATTCTCACATTGCACAAAAGAGGTCAAGTGGAGTTACAAACAAAAGCAAAGCAAAACAAAACAAAAGCGTAAGCTGGCTTTGAGAGGAAATTAAATCAGCTTTTCCAAAAAACTCCACAAACAATCCCCCTTCACAATTCACCCAGTAACAAAATATTAAACAAACATATATCATCATTAATAAGGAAGGAACTGCTGATAACAACTGTGTATCAGATACCAGCAAAGGAAGATGAAAGGAAACTGGAATACAAAAAGGAGGAGGAGGGGTTGGCCATTGAAATGATAGCAGGGAGGATTTTTTTTTAAGCATATCAGAAGAAAAAGGCCTCCTAAGGGTTGTAATTATTCACTGTTAGATGGTAAAAGTGGAAGACTCATAGAACCATAGTTCTAAGAATTTTTTGTTTTGATGAAAGTCATAATATTTTCATTGTGCTCTTAAATCTTCATAAGGAGATTTTGATTTAGAGCTGAAGAATTGGAGTGTGGGAGGGAAATGAACGCAACAGTAGAAATTCCATTTGTTGCATGTTGAAAGAGTTTAGAAATGCTGACCCAAAGGAACAGTGCAGTGCCTCTGAGGCAGGCAGCAGGGTCCAGGGGACAGTGCAGGTCAGGGAAGGGGATAAACTGGACCTTTCCTGGCTGCAATGCACAACCCTGTCCAAAACACAGACCCCAAGTCAGGCACACAGAGCTCCCCGGGTCTCAGGGGATGCATGTGAGGAGGAAAAGGCCACACTCTCAGCTGTGCAAGGGGATGGAGATGCTGTCTAGGAGATCCCTCTCTCATGTCACAGATTTGCCAACCTCTATGCACCATACCCACACCAGCACAGATTTAGCTACAAAGCACCTCTGAGCACCTCAGGAGCCCAAGAATCAACAAAAGTATGACCTAACCAAGGCCATATGTGTTGAACACTAAGCCCAGGCCTCTGGACTGCATGCCAGTGCCTGGGTAGCAGTGGATCAGGCAGAGATGGACAGCAGACATGGGGCCAGCACAAAGTGGCATTCACCCTTCATGTCTGCCTCCCCAGCTTGGCAGGACTTGAGACCTTACACAGGCAATTTTGGGTTTTGTAGGCTTTGTGCCAGTTCATTTAGCCTCAAATGCAGCCTGATATACCACCCTTGAAAGACTATTGCCACCAGTGATGGTGCCCCATGAGAGGCATGTTAAAGTCACTCCGAAGTCCAGACACCCATGGTAACTTGATCCGTGGCATTTATGATGATTTCCAAGAAGTCAGGCCATGAGAGCAGTGGTTTCCAATTGCTGTGACAGATGTTATGTGCTTGGCTCACAGCTGGTCAAAAATGAATATGTTACATCCTTTTGAAAGGATTTGGCTGAACTACAGAGAGAAATGCTGCCAGTTTGCCTGGCAAACATCCCTGCTGTGGGTCAGGCAGAGCCATTTGTGGGGAAGGCAGATTGCAGGTGACATTTTCTCTGAAAATCCTGGGAAGGGAAGAAAACTGTAGGCTGGAGTACATGGTGAGCAAGGGAACATCCTCCTTTGGCAAAGCAGGAGCCTTTCAACAGAGCAGAAGGTGGAACATGCAGCAGGGTGCTTCTCCCACATGCCAAGAGGGGACTGGCAAGGCTGGATGCACCTGAAGAAGCTGGTACGACACCATCAGACTAAGCCTAGGCTTGAAGGAAAGGACCTGTCCATAAGGACACAATGAGCAGGAGTTAGATTTGCTTACAGACTTTTAAAATTTAATCCTAAATTTCTTTGAAGCTTTCTTGTCATGATTTATCTTTCAGTGAAACCTGGCCATGGAGTTCACAAGCTCCTCTGGCATCTGGATGCACTCATTTTCAGAAAAAAGCAAGATCTTCCAAGAGCACCACCCACTCTTCTGACAACAAACATCACCTCAAGACAAGGCTCAAAACCAAAGCCTTTTCACCCATTGCTGCAATTCCACCCTCTCCAGACAAGTTTCTTGCATTGAATATTACTCATAGGTAAAGAAAAAAAGAAATTCCACCTATGAGAAGCCTTAAAATAATATTTTCATGGCACATTCTCCTCAGGATCAAAAAATAAAAACAAAATAATTAAAGGATATTAAAAAAGTTACTGATCAGAAGAGGAAGAAATGCAATCATAGAAACATGTCTGCAGAACAGAATTTTGCTTCCTTTTTCTACCACACTTAAAGGACAACCCAGAGTGGAAATAATGGGAAATTACCATTATGTTGGACACAATGATCTGAAAGGTCTTTTCCAACCTAAATAATTCTATGATTGTATGACCCCACAAAGCAAAGCTGAGGCTGTGGTTGAGGCTGTATCTGGCTGAAGCCCTTTCTCTGGTTATTCACTGCCAAAAGTGGCCTGGAGCTGCATATTTCATTCAGACTGGATGTGAGGTCCATTTTTCCTTTTGTGTGCAGGGTGGAATTTCTAAATTTTAGTAAAGCATCTGCAGAGATAATTGGCAAACACGTACCCAAGCTTGGCTTGATCCAACTCCTCTCTGCCTTTCTGCCCCGCTGCTCCAGGAGCCGCTCCTGCTCTGCCATCCCAGCTCCCAGGGGGATCCTTGCAAGGCAGTCAGACAAACTTCTCAGAGGGGCGTGCAAGCCCTGCAAACGAGAGGATCTGGGTATATAACCCAGATGTTTTTATAAATTTCTACACACAAATAGAGACTGGAGAGCAAGCTCACCAAGCTTTTGTTTGCAATCACTGCGTTGCTCAAGGAGTGATGCTTCCAGTGGGGTCCACAGCACAGCCTTCCGTGGCCTCTTGGGATTTTCTTCCCTTCTTTTGACTGATTTCTTCTGTGAGCTCTCTCATCTCATCTCTTGTAGTCTGCCCAGGTTGCTGCAACAACACTTCCCAGAGAAAGACAGAGATATCTGGGAGCAAAGTAGTTGGGCATCTCTTTGTAAACTGTTCAGACATGCTGCCAGGTTTAAGTTCTATCTAGGCATGTAGTTATTTCTCACTCTAAGAATTATCTCAAGGAACATTACTAGTGAAAACTTATTACTTTAAAATATACCTTGCATTGCTTGATAAAATTTTAGCTGTGAGACTTCCTCTACTAAAAAGCTTAGAAAAAAAGAAAGGATTTTAATGTCCTCAATTAATCTTCTAAGATGAGGAAAAAAAAGGGACTTGATTTGAGCCTCTGGGCTAAGAAAAAAAATCCATGAGTTACTGTCTGATTTTTCATATTCTGAGGTTGTCTTGTTTTCCCAACACTTTCTATTTACTGGTACATTTGAACACAACAGGTCAAAAATAGACTGAGCTGTATATGTAGAACAGATCAACAGGTATATGAAAAGATATCAGCTTAATATTTATATCTTTGGCCTAGATGTTACTTAACATTTTACAACTTTAATACCTCTTACACATGTATTTTAACTTTTACCTCATTGAAAAGAGAGACTTTAATTCAACACTTAAAGATTAATTAAGAACTGTTTTAAATGCAAAGTGCTTAAAAATCTTCCAAGGTTCAACATGTAAAGTTTCATTTATACTAAAAAATCAGTTGAGATGAAGGTACAAGTTAAGTGTGTGGGTATGGAAGATATAAAGAGATTCTTTAAGAAGCTTTGAAACTTGTGAGTTAAACCAGCACCAGTGAAAACACTACTGGTCAGTCAATGGGCCATATTAAGATAGGAATTAAAATGCCAAAATCTATTTTGCCCTTTTGCCCCCTCCCTCCTTACTTTGTAGAAACATTTTTCTCAACCTCTGGGACCTCAGACCATTTTATCTAACCAAAATAATAAAAAAAGTCAATTTTTATATTGTTCGATAATTTGTAATACCAAAAATCCTATCAAGAAACAAAGAGTGCTTGCTTTGGTTCTTACTGAAAGCTCACTGGCAGATCATGAACTACTAAGCTCACTGAACATTAATCAGTGCCTACTTTGCAGGCACTCTTAGAGATCCATCTTTGTTTTCTCATTTCCTTTTATATGCTGTTTTGGATAATCAGTGAATATAAGAATTTACTGCAGGTGAGCATACTTAAAGAACAAAAACAAACAAGCAAGAAACCTCCTAAAGTCATGCATTTTGAAATAAGCCTAAGCTAATGGAGCAAAGAATTTCTATTTCAGCAAACAGTTATACAGAAATTCAAAGAGCAAGTATCTTTATACGTCTAAGATGACAGATATAATACTTACATACAAAGATCAAAGTTGCTCTCAAGTATACATTACCATTCCTGGAAAATCAATCTACATTATTTTTAGCACACTTTAGGAACTGGAGTAATAATTAAGTGATTTGCCAAGGACACGGTTAGATAGAGTTGGAAAATGGGAAACTGTGATTTCTTTCCAAAGGAACACGTAGTTTATAGTCACAGCTGGTATCATTATGTAGAAGAGTTCAGTCTTATAATCCATGGTGTAAGAGATAAAATAGATTTTAATACAAAGCCTCCTATTACCAGAGTAACAGGAATTATCTTAGACTTCAGTCAGGTCTGGGACCTACTCTGAGGCTGCAGTAGGACACAGCAGGCAACCCAAAAGATATGAAAGGATTCACACTTTGTAAATACTTTTTCTTACACCCCAATGTACTTCTCCCCCAAAGGAAAACCCAGTGTTGAAAAATACTTTGCAGCCTTAAACACATGATCAAGTGCCATCAAAAACCAAAGGGATTTAAGTATAGAAATGTGAGCTAAACACATACTGAAGTATCCTGCTGGATTACACGCACACACACACAGATTTGATACAACTGTTTGAACTCACATTCCAATTACTGGAATATGTTTAAAGCCAAGGCTGTTGATACAAAATATCCATTGTGCAATACCCCAGTATTTTGCCAAGGAGAAGTTCTGTGAAGGGCTATGTGTCTATCAAAAATTTTAGGAAAGAGTAGAGATGATGAACAGGGTTGTTTTTTCCTTTTCTAGCATCAAGCTTTCTCTAGAAAAATGCTTTTAATTTCACTAGAATTAGAGCTACTTAATGTCATGTTTCCTGCTTTATTTTCAGCTGAGAAATTTGTCCAGGCAGCTTCCATACTACAGACTTGTCCCCTGCTGCCCCTCAGTTCTGGCTTCCAGAGGCTCTGGGGGCAGCTGGGGTCCCAGCAGAGGGCAGATGCGCTGTGCTCATCCTGTACTGGGATGAACTGGGGTGCTGAGCTGAAGGCTTCAGCATGTTCAGGATCACTGAGTGTGCCACAGCCAGTCTGTCTCTCACTGCACCCATCTTCTCATGTGCCAGGCTAATTCCAGGAGACCTTCCTGGAAACTATATCAGATGAATAACATTATTGGTTCTTCCTCTTGATTCAAACAGCCTTCGAGACTCCACAGTTCTGAATAACTGGCCAGGCCAGAAAGAACAAACTGTTATTTAATATGATTCAATTGGTTTTGCTGTCCCAGTCAGAGACCATCTATCCTTGCAAAAAAATTATACTGTGTGACATTAAATACTCATCTTTCCTAGAAAGGTCTGGAGCACTGAAGCTCCTTTTGGTTTGAAAGGAACTTCTTGGGACTGTTTTACACTTTAAAACGTACTAATTTGTACAGCTTGGGTAACCAGGACAAAGCCAAGTTTAAACCACAAATAGGACCCAGTGTAAAACTAATGTTTTCCTCTCAATAAATTTGTTCGTAAATGGCTTGACAATGTTCCAACTAGATAGGAAGAACAAAAAATAATTCACAGTGGAAATTCGTGATCTAGAGATGATTCAGCATAAGACCAGGATGAAAAGCAGGAAGAGATTAAGTACCTTTCAAAGGGAAATACTGTGTTTTACATTGCAAATAGAGAGCATCAAAGAAAACACAGATGAATCAGATAATGACAGGAGCTTTTTCATTCAAATGTTAAAATCATTTTGAAGAAGAGATCCTGCATACACTGAAATTTGCAGTGAAGCGCTGCAAAAATGGCTTCTTCTGTTCTTTCAACCTGTAAATATACCCACTGGAAAAGCAAAAAAAGTGAACAGAAAAAATGGCATTGCCAAAAGTGGGCTTGTGAGGATTCAGTGAGAGGGTCTTCAACTGAAAGTGAAGAAGCAGCAAAGAAAATATTTGATGCAGAAACAAATGTTCCAAGAAGGGGGCCTTTGGGAAAGGGGAACAAACTGCCAGTGAAATGGCTCTTGGCTCACCTAAAGTTAAGTGAGAACAGAGGACATTTGCAAAGGCAAGAATAAGATCATTGAACAAGGATTTTCCATTAATAGTGTCTGGTGTGATGGAAGATGCAGAAACTGCATTTCTATCTGGCCCATATCTCCTCAATGCCAGTTGTTTCCTTTCACAAAAGTGGCATATACAGGACTTGCAGAAGTGTATAGACATCAAAATACACACCCACTATTTGCCTCTTCTGCTTTCTCCTGACTAGCAGGTCTGTTGATGCATCTGAGAAGGTCTCTTCAAAAGAGAACACTGGGGAGACCATCACTTCTATTTATTGCACCTGTTGGGCCCAGACTTTTATCCAATGATTGTATGAGTTGAAATAAGTCCATGGAGACAAAGGTTGTTGAAAATAGGAGATCACACAAATAATGCATCATGGGGTCAGAAATACGTGTCACTCTTGAGAAGAGTGTATTTTTCACACACAGAGCATTCCCAGCATTTGCATTAAACAAATACCTGGACTTGGGGGGCTGCTGAAATGCTTTGCTGAATAGAGCTGTGCAGTGTCAAAACATTATTTTCAGGTCTACAAGCAAATAAAGGAATCTTACTGGAGTCCAGAGAAACAGTCAGCACCATTAAAAGTCAAGTCATGGCTAATTGAGCAATTAGCCACGATCCAGACCACTGCCTTAAAATGATTATTTCAACACATGCAAAGTCTGCATGCTTTGGAATGAAGTTCTCAAGAGAGCAAGAGAGAGTTAAAAACATAGAATGGTTTGGGTTGGAAGGGAACTTTAGAGATCATCCCCTTGCAATGAGTAGGGGCAGAGCTTGTTAAAAGAAAACACAGCAAAACAGAAAGTTTCTTAGCTCTGGCCCACTGCAACTGTAGAGAAATCCCCTACAGAACACCCTCATTTCTACTCTTCATGAACATCAGTAGACGTTCACTTTGTTAGCACCTGGCAGCCCCTCAGCTGAGCTCCCAGTCATGGTTTTTGGGAGCAGCCCCAGGATGAGTTGCCAGGGGATGGGCTGAGCTGAGAAGACACATGTGCCTAAATGGTAAAGATGCACTTTTGGGTGGCAATGCCAGACCCAACTGCCTCAGAGCACTCACAGGGCAAGCCTGCACCAATATGGGTAACTGGATTATTTTGGAGCATTACTAAAGGTCATCTACAACAATCAGGCTTCTTTGTGACTTGAGCAGACAAGGGCTGTGAAAGATCAAATCACCTAATTCCATCTGTCTCAAATGAAAATATCATTAGTCCCCACTAGATCATCTCAGTCACTCTATCACTAATTACCACTCTTCTTTGTTTTCTAACTAGGCATGTTCTGTGCTGCTTCCTAACCCATTTCCAAGTAAAATGAGCCACATAAGTAGAACTCTAACTTTTAAACCCTTTATTGAAACAAACTGTTCCTCCTCCTCCTGGAGTGGATTAGAGGGAAGCAATTCTGCAGACCCTGAGGAAACAATAACCTTTGCCAGGAGAGGAGACAATAACTTCTTCAGCCAGTTTAGTGCAGCTGAGAGCCTGTGTCCAAAGCCCAGGAATATCACATAATCTGCCTGTGCCACACCAAGAAATTTAACATTGAACTGGAGGGGGTGGCTTGTTAAACCACTTTAGGAAGTTCCACAAGGAAGCCCTTAGGCAAAAACTAACACTAAATTATGTGGGGATGGACTGAGTGGCTGCTGAAGAACTATTATCTTTGTGCAAGCTTTGTTTGCTAGTGTACATTTAACTATGAGAGTGGAAAATACAGTCCTCTCTATAGCATCCATATTATGAAATTAGAATTAAGCAAAGGTACCCAGGGCATAAATGTAGGCATGTGCTCACATAAATCTAAATCTGTAAAAAAAATACAAATATTAAATAAGCCTCTTTTTCAGGAATCAGTTGCAACAATTTCTTTTCTTATTCAGAAGAGATGTGCTTGCAGATTAAACAAAGAAAAACAAAACAATCCAAAAAACCAAAAAAACCCCCAACCAACTAAAAAATATTTTGGAAAGGAGTGGGTGGATTATTTAAATACCAGTGAGGGAGGCAAGCTTGTTAGGATAACAACGATGTTAACACAAAAGGGAGAAGAAGAAGGAGATATAATCTGACCATGAGCACATTAAGACTTGCCATTTTTTATCATTACAGTTCTGGATTTAGATTTCACTTAAAGCAGAGAGGCCAAAAGCTTAACCCCAACCACGTGTTGCAGTTCTTACCAGAGGTTTCCTAGACTAGCAACCTTCAGCATCCAGCTGGGATGCAGTGATCTCAGAAACTCTCTACTGAAAGTATTTGTACACTTTTTTCAGTGAAATTCAGAAATGCAACCTCCAAGACTGGATTTTGGGATACTTCTTTTTTCTGTCAGGTAATGCTTATGATAAAAATAAAGCTCAAAAAACCTCATTGCTTGTGAGAATTGCGCAGTGCAAGTTTGATGCTGAGATTTTGGGTGGGATTTTCCATGAACCTCTGTATCTTTAAGTGTTGTAACAGTAATGCAACCTAGAAACTCCAAATCCTTTTCAAACCCTTGTGGTATGTGCTGTATTAGCTTACAAATGACAAGCCTTGAAGTATTTACCCTCATGAATATCCAACAGCCTTTACAAATTCCAGGGCAGAGGGGGAAGAGCCGAGGCTCTCAGACCTTCTCCAGTGGCTCTCTGTGGCAAATGCAGCATCTCCAATGGACCACGCTGGGATCTTGCATGCAGCCCACGAGCAGCTGTGGTGAATGAGTGCACAGCTGGGGGGTGCTCTCCTCTTCAGTTATGCAGCAGGAAAGAAACACTCAGTGTTAGCCCCAGTACAGGCAAAAGCAAAGGGGCTATTTCTCCTCTTGCCTTTCCTCATTTTTACCTCGCTCTTTCCTACTCCCTCATAAACCTGCTCAAGATTGCTGACACCTCTGCTTCTCATGCATGAAAAGAAAGCAATTACCCACGTGGAAACAGAATTTTCCTGAGGAGCTCTATAAAATCCACAAAATGAAGGAAATGTAAAATGTTTTCTACAACTTCAGCACTACGTTAAAAATGAGCACTCCAAAGCCCTCAGAATCACATACTTCTCCAGAGAGGAAGACAGTAAACTTGGAATTTGTGTTGATGACATATTCAATGCACAGCTGGAGAGTTCTGAGACAGACTGATGATGAGAGCCTGACTAGATCAGAGCAGAAAAGGAGAAGCCCGCAAAGAACAGCAAAGAGGGAGGAGGAATATGGAGGGAAGAAAGATGAAGTCATGGCCAGATTGACAGGCAATATCCCAGCCTTGGAAAAGAGATGTGGACAGCATCAGATAACAGCCATGGGGAGTGAGATGCAATGAGATTGAACCATGCAAAAGCTCAGGAAATTAGCTAAACCTTTTTCTTCCATAACTGATTGAACTTTTCTCAATGAATATTCCATGGATAAAGTTTAAAATGGAATTGACTGCATCAGATTTCGGGTTACAACCAGAAGAATAGCTCATGATTTTGACCACAGGAGGGCTCCAAGGTTTCATGCATACATATGGAAACCTTTTGAGAATGAGGCACAGAAGGTGAAAGCCACAGAGGTGCACTCTTCAATGTGGAGTTCGACAAGCCCAGCTGAGCATGCTGCATATAATGGCTTTTTTCTTTAACAAATAAGAGAAACAAAAAGATTTTTCTGCAAACTCCTTTTTGCGCTCTACTGCCTTAAAAAGATCATAATAAAAATATCAGTTGATAGATCCTCCAACAGCAGTGTTTATTCTGGTATTACCAGAAAGGAAAAATCTTAAAATTCTCTTTTTTTCCTAACCAAGAATGTTTGGGGATTCAATCTTTATCACATGGAAAAACACTGTTCACATCTGCCCCAGCTGCAGCCCACACAGGTTAGATACAGCCCAGGAGATGATAACACATCATCTCCTGCTTCCTGTGACCTGCTTCCTACTGTCTTTTTCTCTCACCTCTGCAGAGGTATACAGTAAGTGTACTACAATCCCGAGTCCAGCAAGGGGCCTGTGGCCATGGGGAAGCAGGGACAACTGTTCATGGGGCACTACCATGGAGGAGGAAGAGGAGGATGTAGTTCTGTCAATACAGAACACCATGTCCATGCACCCAAAAACATCCCAAAAGCCAACTAGAAACCTGGAAAAGATTACAAGTACAAATGTGAATGTGCATCCAGCAGAGAGCAGGTGAAACAACAGCCAGCATGTCCTAGAGATGCTGTTAGGTGAAAATGGGCCAACGAGCAGAGGTGATCTGTCACAGTCAATGCTGAGCTAGAACCTGAACTCTGGCTCACCTGGATTGGGTCTGAACTTTCTAGTCCCAGAAAAGGAAATACTGACATTATGAACAGCTAATTTTCTCTGTTAGTAATGGTCTGGTCAGTCACGGTCTGTGTGGAGAGTTTCTGGTTGATTCATCAGAGCTTTGGCATTCTACCCTCAGTGACATTAAATGCCTTCAAACAAAGACACATACCTGGGTAAAGGCCACCAGATTAAATACTTTGAAGAGGGTTTTTATCTGCAAATCTGGCCCTGGGTTTTAACTGCACTGGAAAAGAAAATTGGGATATATAAGGATCTTCCACATTCTCATCTCTTCAGAAGTGTGTAAGACCTCACAGAGCTAAGAGCTGGTAGGCTAACACTAAAGCGTTTGCAGATGATTAACAGATCAAAGCTGAAATAAAACAGGGAGGTCAGCAGGAAAAAAAAATGCTGTGTAAGGAGATAAGAGAAGTTTCCCACTTCAGAAGACAGAAGAGGTTGAACAGGTTGAAGGTCCAGGAGATGCTGCCAGAAGGGAACTGGGGCTGGAGAGTTATTTGGCAAGTGTACAAAATTCCTGTTCCCTCTTCATCCAGCCTCTTCTGATGTATCAGTCCTCCACGTAGAAAAGAAGAAATAATTCCCTACTTTCTGCACACAGCCAGGAAAAAGAAAACTGAGGAAAATATATCCTGAAAAGGATTTAATCCTTTTCAGTTGATGGTTTATGAAGTCAAATAATCCCACCTCTTTTCTAGTAAATTCCAGTTTTAAGGTCAATCAGTTACAGCTGTGCTAATCCATAGTTACTAACTTCTTTGCCTGCTGATGTCTCCATGGTGAAACCTGCAGATGAAACCTGGGTGACCTCCACCAGCCTTTCCCTACCATGTTTAGAAAACAACAGATAAGGTAGCACAGTAAAGTAAGGCTCCACAACAACTGTGCACATACCATGGATGCAGGGCAGGGATTTTCCTTGGTGAGGGCAGGTCTGGATAAGTTACCTCCCAAACTTTTGACTTGTAAAGGGAAAGAAACCTGTGGGGTTTTTTTACCACAGCTGACTGCAGCAATGCTGCTTTTTATGTCAACATACATTTTAGTAAATGTTAGTTTGTACTCTGTAGTGACAGGCTGTTTGCAGTAACCTTGGGAATACTGCTCTTATCTTGTATTTACACAACAAGTGCAAAGAAACGAGATTAGGTATTTTTCCACAATGTTTAAAAAACCCTTTTTTTTCTCCTCTCTTGAACGAGGACTGAACTTTAAACATTTCAAACACATTTCCCTCATTTGGAAGACGTACAGTTAATGTGGTATTAATCATTTACTGGCAGGTCTATCCTGGTCAAGTTATACTTATATTTTCATGACTATATCATGTCTCTTAGGTCAAGTGCAACAGTGGTCTGAGACTGCAGTAAGAGAAATTGAAACTAGTCAAAAACCAGCCTGGAGTAGGACCACAGACAGGGTGGACAGACAAGTACTGTGGCATCCTTCTGGGATATAGAAGGACTCTGGTAAGGAATCAGGCCTACCAAAAGCATTTTGATGCATGGGATTGATAGAAAAACCAATTCAGCATTATTTATTGTCCCCAAAGGAAGGGAGTTTTGCTTCTCTTGCCCTGTATTCAAATTTTATTTCAGCCACATGATACTGAAGTATTTGCTTTACAAAACTTACCTTGTGCTCTTCCATCAGTGATAGCCCTATCAGAAATTATTACAAAATGTCACATATTAATTCCTGCACAGGAGCTCTGTGACCAGCTTTACAGGCCAAACTTTATGCCTGCCCTTAAACAGACTATCCAACCTCTCCATGCCACAGTTTCATCCACACCTGTGGCAACAGCAGCCTCCCAGATGTGTTGTGAAATTTCATTTGTCTCTCTGTGCCAAACCAGCAGAATAAACTCAGCTGCCCTAAGTGCCAAACTCGTGGGAAGAGCACAGTAAAGGAGCAGAGAGGAAGTGGCAGCTCTGCAACACCCACACCCTCCACTGCTCTGGGAAAGCCTGGTTATATCCCTCTCTCACAAGGCAAAACAAGTGAATTTGCCCCTCTGTTGGTAGGGGTTTGCAGGTTTTTTTTAAAGCGTATAAAGGGGGAATTTTCTCAATTGCACTGCAAGCAGTATCTCCTCTGTCTCCTGCAGAAACGAGCCAAGGTAATCTGCACAGAAGTGTAATACAAATTTAAAGGTAATTAGAGATGTTTGATGTGGATGCAAGACTGAAGGGAAGGATTGCTGGAACATCAGTTCCTGCTGCTACAAATATTTTTCTTTCAGGTCAGGTCCTTCACTGAGTCCTCATGGTCCAAGATGGACATTGCCCAAATTCCTGTTCTCTCCTGCAACTAGCAACACCTTCAGGGGGAACTTCCTTCAGCTTTCCTGAAAACATTTTTTCTTCCGGGCTGTATGCAGGAATTAGAGAGCTATTTCACCTGTGGTACCTGACAGACTAATGTATAGGAAGAAAGCAAATGCAAGGGTGACAGGGACTTCATAAACATTTATAAAGTCTTAAAATCTTCACACATTCAGCTGACCAAATGTTTGCATATAAAGCACTGAGAAGCAAGGGATCATGGCAGGACTGCTATGGAGCAGCCTCCAGGAACACAGCAAGATTGGCCTAATTACACATGGTTATTACTCACACTAAATACATGTGAACTCTGGAAAAACCTTCACAAGATGGCACAGATCTGACCATTAGATCTTTTCATTTTCTTGTTCATCTGGAGATGAAATTGCTTTATAACACAATTCAAACTGGTCTGCTGCTACCAAAACAGAAACAATGCTCAAAAAAGTGCAGAAACTGTTGAATATTGTACCTAACCTCATAAAGAGGCTAAACATGGCTGGACATGAAGAAGAGGGCACAGCAAGTAGAAAGTCTCTATCTAATCAAGCTGTTAGCTGACCAGGACAGAACACAATCATGTCATTAAGTACTTTGGTACTGTCAGAACAGGATGGGGACTTTTGCTATAATTTCATCATCATAACCATTCTCTTGGTCAGGTTACTTGACCTGCTTTCAGTGCTTATCTGACTGTGGAAAAGGGGTTAAAAAAAGGAACAGTTTCCTATAGAAGGGTTATTCTAGTTGCATAACTGCATCTGAAGGATTTTTCCCAGAGCAAAAGGGTTTTCTAGGTGTGCAGGACACCAAGGCTTTTGTTGTTATGGCAGTTGCTCAACTAAACTGCTTCTAACCCAATGAAAATACCTCTAATTTATATCACCAAGTGCAACAACTCAAATCCTCCAAAATAGTATTTGCTCGACAGAAAAGTTCAGTGCTTGTTCTCCTCAATGGACCTCTTGCTGCAGCCAAAGAAATAACAAGAAAAGGCAACACATAACAGAAATAAGTGGTATTTCATCTTTTCAAAATGCTCTAACAGGACTGGAAGGCAGAAGGGTTCCTTCCCTCTGCCCTAAGCTAACATTCACCTCTTAAGATTACTGAAGGCAAATTTCAAGTTTCCTTTAGAATACCTGTTGCTCCTGCAGAGCTCATGTTGCTCAGAGGGATTTAAAAGGCTTTAGCTTTGCATTAGAGCTTTTGTGTTGATAAGGCATCTTTCAATGGGAAAAGGGCCCCATGCCACGTGCAGAAATCACCACAAACATTTATTTCTCAGCACAGTTATTTCTGTTAATGCAGTAAAATAAAACAGCAATACCCCACACAAGAGAGCATGGAACCAAAGGCTGAAGAGAAGTAGGTAGGACAGAAGTAAATTACCAGTCTTTACTGTCACAGTAAGAAACTCAGTCCAAAAAATGATGTTTCCCTAGACACTGATCACCACCCTTAGCGAAACAAAGAGTTAAACTTTCTCTCACAACCATTTTCAATCACTAATTATATTTCAGAAGCAAACTTCTCTGAACACAAGATTATTTTTCAGAGCTTAAACATTCCTTTGGTATAAATTTCATATTATTTTAGGAGAAAATAAAAGAATTACATAATTTGTTCAATTTGATGAAAAACCCAAACAAAAAGAGCAATATATTAATGTCAAAGCAAAACAGCAGTGGTGGTCTTTAGTTTAGTTTATGAACCACCACATTAAATCATCACTAAAGTCCATGTTGAAGGGATTAGGTCTTAAGAGAAAGCTCTTTTAAATCCAAAGGAAATACCCTTTGTAGTACATGTAAGAACATAAAGTTTATCATGGCAAGAAGCCCTGCTGAAAGCTTACAGGAAAATATTTCTGTGCTACCAGACAACCACAAGAGACAATTTGGAAGTTGCAAGAATGGGATGTTTCCCATAGCTTTGTGCAGTTATTAGAATTTCCATCCTAACATTCTGGAGGTATTATAAAATATTCAAGTTTTGTGCTTTTCTAAATTAAACAGGATCTGGCACATAGAATAATAAATTTTTGTCTGGTCACAAGAACTTTATTATCTCTTTTAACATTACTAATTCCAGTTTACTATTTTCTCTTAGATGGATGCTACAGGGATGCAAGCTGCTGTTGTGCTAGATTAATTTTACTTAGGAGACCCTGGCTACTCATCTGTGTACATGGCTGAGATGCTCCCCAGCCGCTCTCTCTTCCCTTCAGCAGTTGCAATCCTCAAGGAGAAAATAGACACAACTTATGTAGAGAGAGGGAAATCTGCAAGCCCAAATGAAGGCTTTACCATAGTGTCATTAGTGGGTTCAGCCTCAAAGGCATTCTAAACAATAATTTCTTTTACATCACCTAGGTACACCAACACTAATGCTCCATAACATAAGTCTTCTATAAAAGCTGTCCAAGCCAAATCAGGCCATTATCCAGATACTCAACAGTGCCTATTCCAGTGACTCAGGACTCTGCCCTCAGTGACACTTGAAGGGGCTTGCCAGGATTATGAGACTCTTACTGCACTGAAGCAGCAGAGACTTAACTCTCTTGACCACGTAGGTGATGGCTCTAAATCACATGCACTGTTTGGACTTCACAAATTATATGTGTGCACTCAGACCTAGAGGGTTCCTGTGAGAACAAGGGCAGGCACTAAGCCTCAGACTAGAATACGTCTCAGGCTCTGTACATTAGAACAAGATGATAAAACTCAGATTTTCTCCTCCCAGCTAAATGCCCACTGCTGCATGTTTAGCAATGCACCTCCTTCAACATCTATCTTGTTTCAATTTCTCCCAAAAGTCAAAGCAAAGGATCATGGAGCAGGTATTCCCAGGAACCAGCCCAGAACAGCGATGGGTAGAGGTGTGACACAGCTCTACCAGTGACAACAGATTTTATCACTTTGAATCCTTTCCACAGCTCTGGAACAGGACCAAGTGGCCTCAGGCATGGGGTACCCCTGCTAGCTCATGACAGCAAGAATCCCCCCCTCCCAGCTCTCCCCCTATAGCAAAAACTAACCAGTAATGACTGCTGTGGGTCTCACTGTGGAGTAACACGGCAGGGCAAGTCCCTGGCAGTCCTCTTACCAGCAAACCTAAGCTCTTGAGAAGGGCTCTACCCAGTAAGAAATCTGCCAGCACTCAGCTGCCCACAAGTCCCTCTGAACACCACTGTGGAAGGAAATCAAAACACATTAAAAAAACTGAATGTGTGGTTTATTATATTTAAGATGCTATTTGTCTATAGTGTTTAAATATGTCTGTCACACAGTTATCAGTAAATGAGTAATTTTACATGTTCAGTATTTTGATACATAGTACAGGACTACAAGTGTGGTAAAGGAGCATGAGAAATTAATATTTCCTTGATGCACGCATCAAACCTTGCAGCACCACTTAAAAGCTCAGCGTAAGGACTCAAAACGCAGTATTACAAGCACTACTAAATCAACCAAGAAACATACCTACATTAAACATTAGAGAAACAAAACAAATGACACAAAGGTTTAATGTTTAAGATTTGATACAGGATTAAAATACTAATATTTTTAATGTCCTGGCTTCAAATTAATAAATATAAAAACAATATAAAAATATACACCAGTTGATAAAAGGATGCACTGAGTAAGGTTAGAAAGCTAAATTTCACTTTCAAACGTATGCAGGTATGTCTTTAGGGAGAGGATTTCTGTGTAGCTGCGACTGGTCTTTCGGAAGAAGTCCAAGCTCGTGAGCTGTTCGATGTCACGGACACGCGCAGTGTGCATCTTGAGAAGATCTTCAACCCACTTGGATTCATCCTCTGAGCTCTAGGGATAAAAAAAAAAAAAGTTTTATAACAAGTCCTGTCAAAATCGTCTTCAAAAGCAAATGCAACTTCCCTACACATTTGTTCTAGATTCGAAGAATCTATGTGCCTTATTCAAGAATGAGTAAAGTAAATGAGTTCCAAGAAAATAAATCTGACATTTAACATGCAAGATGAATCCTACAGCTCTATTTCTATGATGGGGTTGACACAAAGACCATAATCACCCAGACAATGCTAGCCTCAAGTTGCAGGTGTTTCAGAAGAACATACATAGGTTTTCAAAAGATTCACTGGTCACTCCATGTTTTTATCTCACAGATAGAACTCCATATTAATCACTACTGAATTACCAAAGCCCAGACTCTGGGCTGTTTGGCTTTGAATTCTACACCTTTACATTATTCTCAATTGACCATCATATCATCTAACGCAGTAATATTTTAATCTTTCTGTTTTACTTTTAGGGGACCTTTACAATTCATTACACAGTTGGGACAATGGCATATGTAGGTACCTAAAACCTCTTGTGATTGGAACATACATACACTGATCAAAAAACAATTTCACCAAGCATTTCCTGATACAAAGGAACAAAATAATCAGGAAGGTTATGCTGCCAGAGTGTTTGGAGTCAGGTTGTATTCTCTTAGGGAATAGCTGCTGCCTCATGCCTTGTGCCAGCACCAGCACATGTTGGAGTCACCCACAAACTAAGGTAACTCGCAAACACATCAGAAAATCAGCCCTGCAAAACACTGCAGTGACTGGCTGTTTATGTGCCTTAACCAGCCCAGCAACACGTGCCACGAGCACTGCACCCAGGCCTGGGGACAGCACAGCAGGGAGCAGACGTGGGAAAAGGACAAAGCAAACAGGACCTTTCCCCCTTTGGCCCCTCTGGCTGGTACCTCTACACCACAGCTAGGGAAGAAAGGAATGGTGGGTTGAATGGTATTTAAACTTCATGTGTGTGACTTGGAAATGTTGCTGATAAAAATCTATTTTTGGGCCTATTCCTGGAAATGAACCCTTTCCTGACTGTCTCAGCAATGTCCTCCTACCAAAATGATCCTCTCACGGATCAAGACAGAGCCTACCCAGTGCAGTAGCTGAGCCACAGACCAGGAAGTGGGTCACGTTTGCTCAGAGAGGACACGAAGTCCCAGACAGATCACACCTGGCTGCTATGAAGCAAACGTCCCTGACCCAGTCAGCACCTGTTTGGTTTAAAGCTCTCAACCCCAAACCAGCTTTCCTGTGTGTATCACTAACAACCTGGGGACCAAAACCAGGCCTGGAATGAGAAAAGAAAGATGCAAATTAAGAGGGAAGAGGAGGGAGCGTGTCCTGCTCAGTCCCTTTGCCTGCATTGCCATGCTCCAGGGATGCCACCTGGCAGGAGGTGGCTGTAGGAAGCCCCTGCTCAGCCTTCAGCCTGGCAGTCAGGAGTCTGCAAATGAGCCTCAACAGGGTTGTTAGTGCAAAAGCAGCCACTGCAACATTTTTGCTTTCTTCTAAACAGGAAATCTGCGGAGCCCAGAAGGAAGTTATGAGCAAGCTACAGAGCTCACTTTTTTTGAATACAAGCAGTTTGCAACATGAACAGATTACAGGATGGGGAGGCTTGTTTAACCTAGTCCAGCAAGACAGCATTTGCATGACTCCAGAAAATCAATCAACTGATCTAGGTTTTATTTTTTCCAGTCCACAATGGGCCCATGAAGCCTCAGGCCCAGAAGCAAGGATTTTATAATGATCAACTAACACAGTATTATATTACCACATAACAATGAATGAAGTATATACATTTAAAATGACAGTTTTCTCCAGCTTTAGTGCTTAGTCTCACTTCAAAAATAAGGAGAGTTTTAGAAGGTAAAATTAACAATTGAAAACATGGAGATAAATAGGAGTAAGTGATCAGCTGGAAGGTTAACTCAAAATCCTGTGGAAAAAATACCAGATATTCTGCACAAGAATCTCTTTGAATATCAATTGGAAAGTTGAACACGATGCATGTGGACAGGTGGGTGAAGAAGTCACTTATGAAAAGAAATTGAAATGTTTTGCTGAAAGAGAAAACAGTGGCCTGCAGAAATTTTCTAGTAGTTTCTAGGGTTCCTACAACTTTGGTCTTAGAAAGGATTTTTTGTAACATTTTCACACTCACTTCGTGTGCCAAGGTCTGTAGCTGCTAGCAAAAACCCCAACAATTGGGAACTCCTGTCAATGCAGAGGAAGACTGGAATAGCACAGTGGAGGATGCAGATGCAGGAGCTCCCAGGATAGCATGAAATTGGGTTATCCAAACTGACAGACAGAAGGACCTGAGTGTACCAGTTGTGTGTGAATGTGAACCACCATTAAAACACAGCTCTGGAAAAAGCAAATTATAGTAGTATCAGAGGAGCTGTGTCCAGTGGAAAGAAAACCACTTTCATTTTGAGATCTAAGCTGCAGTACTTAATCTCATTCATAATCCAGATGAAAAAAAAAGATTGGAGTGGATGAGATGCATAGGAAGTCTACCAACAGTCTCATCCTCTCTTACAAGAGCAAAAAAGATCCTTGGTCTTCCATGCATAGAAAGAAGTTATTTGCCTTGAGAATCATCATAAATCACCTCTAGGGTAAATCCCAGAGAAAAGCTATTTAAGACATAGAAAAATGTTGACACAAGAATAAATGGGCATAACCTCACCATGAATAAACAGAGTTTAGAAAAGGAACAAATTCAGATGAGAAGAGTAGTGGTGTTCTTCAACAGCTGTGCGAAGAGAATGTGTGCACAGCTAGAGCAGAGCAGGGGGAAAGCTAATATTTCCTCAAATCTTAAAAGAAAACGGTGGAGAGGTTAAGGTAAATTTCCTGTATTATCCCATGTATTTCATCCGTGAAATATGGTGACGTTTTACACAGTCACTTCTTTGAACAAATAAGATGAACACCATGTGCAAAAGTAAGGCTGATGATGGATTTCAATGGTAAAAATCTGCCTAACTGCATTTTCATTCAAGAGCAACATTTAAACATTTTGGAGTGGTTCTTTGTTACATAAAAGGCATGGGCCACTATCTACTAATGGTCTTGCAGAAGCACTGAAGGTTCTCTCAAACTGTAAATACATACACTATATGTATTTAAAAGTATCACAACCTACAGAGAAAAGAAACCTGGTTTGAAACATAAGAAATCAAAGACTAAGAGAGACCATTACTGTTAAGAGCTCATAAAAAAGATTTCAGCAGTTTAAGAGAAATATGACACACAATATAAGGAGGAAAAAATAAATTACTTCATCCTAAAATTACATATGGGCAGTTACAAGGGCAGAGACACTAATAACTGCCAAAATAATAACTTCCAGATCACTAACTGGATCTTGATTCAAACAAAAGCAGTCCAGGAAAAAGTCACAATGCAATATATATAGGACTTTCCGAGACTTCTGGTGGAAGACATCTCTGCCCAAAACAGGGGATAGCCAGACCTGCTCAAGAAAGAGGGATACTGCTCCAAAAGCATGGGTTTAAAAAGCAATAAAGGCAAGCAATGTTTGATGAATGAAAAAGAAACAGTGTTCAAGGTCAATTGTGCTCAGAGTTGAAATGACTATTTCTGCTTGTAGCTGGAATAGGAGTCATAAGTTTTTTTGCCAATACAAAATTTATAACATCAATGTGTTCATTCAGGAAAAAGTTGTTTGATGAGTGAGAAAGAAACAGTGTTCCAGGTGAATTGTGTACAGACTTAGAATGACTATTTCTGCCTGTAGCTGGAATAGGAGTCTTAACATTTTTGCCAATACAAAATTCATAACATTAATGTGTTCATTCAGGAAACAGTCTCCTGGCAGCCTATAGTGGAGTGTCTGTGTGCAGGAATCCACACAGCTGTGTAATGGGAGAACAAGTTCAGGCGGAAGGACAAGTCTAAATACAGCTGCCTGGGAGCTCTGCTGTCCTCATGGAGTGCCAGAGCCCACGGGGGACCCAACACCTCCTGCCACACAATCAGCTGCCAAGCGTGCACTTTCTGCAGTGCTGACCAGACCAAAGACTCCCTCCATCAAGATTCTTACAGTAGAGGATCTTGCATCCTAATGGAAGACAGAAAAGAAACCAGGAGGGTGTTTGACCATCTCTGTAGTAAGAAGTCAAACTTTTCCCTTGAATCAAGGTGCTCTGGAAACAGCAAGAACTGGCATTCTACTCTCTGGCAGCTTATGGCATATGTTTTTAATACTGAGTGGGTTGGATGTAATCACGCTGACTGATGCATCCAGACTGCTGTAGCAGACAGATCACATTGTACCTGCAAATGGGAAGTGACCTCCATAAAAACATCAGGCTGGCTGCCAGCACAGTATCTTTATATATACAGCCTCCCCCTAATCTGCTCTGAAGTTACACTGGCAAAAAATAGAATCCTACAGGAAAAAACAATACTGTCAACCTACTGTATGTCAGTTCTTCCAGACAATTTTAGGTGCAGTAACAGTTCCATACTTTTGCTGGTATCACCAAGGAGTGCTTCCTTTAATGAGCTAATGACACTTAACAGGGGCACTACCCTGTGCTTCCCATTCAAGACATTAGAGAAACTTGCTTCAAATAGTAATGGGTTTTCACATGTCCCAGGACATGTTTACCACAGGGCTGCAGCAGTGCAACTGAACTTACATTGCAGCTCTCTTCGTTGTCAGGCCGGTGGGGAAGGATGTATGAGAGAACAGAGAGTGGTCCATCACACTTGTCAGCTGGCTGAGTGAAATCTAAGCAGCTGGTTATGATGGCATAGTAATGCGTTGGAACAGGGATTGCACTGCCTTCCACAAACCTGGGGGAATAAAGCAAATATTTACCCAGAAAGGATGAACTTGTTTGGAAGAAGGTTACACAAACAACATGGTCTTTCCTCTCCTACGTGTGAGGACACACATAAAATGTTGAGATATATTTGATTCCTGAACACTATTGAAAGTGAGCATGCAATCAGCTCACACTGTGCTACAGAAACACCTCATGCAGTGCTGAAAGGCTTCTTCAGTTCAGAGACATAAAGAGAATGCATTACTGAATTAACAGAAGGCTTGAGCATGTAACTCAATAGCACAGCTTTTAAGTTCCAAGGAATTCTAGAGACAATACATTATGTGGAACCAAATTCAACTTCATCTCAAGGATGAAAACAATTTCAAAGTCAAGGTGAACAGTTAATTGCTGAATTGTCATTTCCTTATTTTTACCACTGTCCTACCTACATGGGCATTCAGTCCCCATAACTTTAGAAACAGCTAGAAAACTACGTCTCCTCACAAAAAATTCAATAATGTGCAGGTAATTAATTGTTTAAGATAAAGTCATCATTAAGAGAAGCAACAACATACAAATTTAAAGACAAAACTCTTACTGTTTTATTTTGTCGGGTGTGTCGTGTAAACCATCATAGTCATAGTCAAAGATTGGTCCACTTATAACATTGACTCCATTTCGTTCAGTGGCATACCTCTTCACCAAAACCCTTTGGAAATAGTTCCATACCTCTGTGGGGAAAAAAAATCCAGACCAAACCAACCAATTAACCAAAAGTAATAAAAAACCCCCAAACCCCAAAACAAACAGAAATAACCCAACCAAACAAAAATCCCACAACACATCAACATTTGGATAAGTCAAAAGGTGTCAAGGTTATATAGCTTTTACTTCCTGAAGATAAAAATCCTGAGGATATTATTCATATGACAGTAGGGGAAATCAAAGACTAAGCCTCACAGAGTTACTGCAGCTTCATTCAGTTTTGTCAATAAAGCCTATTCAGACTTCTTTGTTTTCTGTTGACTTTTTTTCCCCCAACCAGTGATAAAGGAAATACATGGTACTACTCCCAGGCTGGCATTGCCATAGGCCTTGTGCAGAGACTCTGCTGTTCCTTCACCAAGCAACAGAAACAGCTATTCACAGGTTTTTGATATCTCTTTCAACGCTGCCTTTGTCTTTGTTATCTGCTTACAGGGAACTGTGCTGGGGGGGTGTGTTTTGGGGATTTTTATTAATCTTAAAAAGTTTACAGTACCATAATTAAAAGCTAAACACATTTTAAAAGAAAGAGAAATACAAAGGTCATATTCATTCAGTTAAATTCTCCTTCGATACAAAACATTAAACTTTTAAACTAAGTGCCATCAAGGATGACCAAAGTTGTGTCATTACAGCAACCTTTGGGAAGAGCATGATACACTTTCTCCCACCATGTCCTCCTCAACAAGTTAAGACTCTTGCAGAGATGGGAAACACACTGGAACCTCCAGTGATATCATTCTTTTAGTTCTTCTTTTCCTTTTTAACTAACAGAAGTGTGGGTAAGCAAAACTTCTCAGACTTTTAAGAGTTTAACCCTTGTCTTCCTAGCTCAGACCATTAAGTCCATGGGTCCCTGGAGCTGGTGGCAACAACAGCCTTAGAAAGCCTCCTTGTACCCCTTGTTCTAAGACTGTTGAGTGCCACATGCAGTCCCAGCTGGGCTGATGCCCAGGGCCCCACCAGCAGCGGTCTAACAAGAACCTCAGCCAAATCACTTCACAATACCACTCCTCCAGCTGCTCACTCCTCCAGTGCATACACCTGAACAATACAGTCTAAAAAGGAAAGATTCCCTCTTGCCCCACTGCCTGGAGTTTTGTATCTAAATCAGATCCCAGCTCCAATTCCCACTGCAACCACACACAGAGCAACGCCAGGGCAGTGAGGGGCCAGCCCAGGGGTGTCATTTTTGGAGCTCCAGCAAAGCAGAAGCTGCTTAAGCCAGTCTCACTATGGGAAAGGTGGACACAGAATTACAGCCAGTGGAGATGGGATGGAACAGTCAATTATAAACACAAAGGAGAGGAGGGGGCCTCTGCAGCCAGCACTACCACCAAAGCCAGTGCAGCAAAACACTGCCACCTCCTATGTAACCTGTTATGGAAAAAGATCCTTTTTATGAGCTTATACTTGGCACTCAGCACTGCAACCTGCACACATGGAGTGGTTTGCAATTCCCCAGGAATTACATTAGTACCAGAATTTTTTTATAAGGAATCCTTCATCTACATGTGATGAAGAAGGCCACTAGACAAAATGGGCTGTTAGAGGGGGGTTGTTCTCCTGTGATTAGCATTTCAGCCAAATACTTAGGTTAACATTAGCATTAAGAGCATTTTTATGAAGTGATTCAGGAGTGGGAAATCCCCAGTAATTTTTCACTCTTAATCAGTCAAGTGCTTTTGCTCAAATTTCCAGCAAACATCACCACTGCATCCTACACAGAGGTTTTTCAGTTAAAAACACTCTTTTCTGGTTAAAAAGAAAAAGGCTCCCATAGGCTTTGATGTTTATCCAAACTTCCCTGGCCTAAAATCTGAATTGGAAATCTCACAACAGGCTCTTGAGATCCTTCCCAGGCTTGTCAATACCTGCCAAGCCAAAAATGCCAGCAGAATAGCCTGATGGTTTTCCAACCTCTTGGCAAGACTGGAGAGAAAAGGGATGTGCAGACAAAAGAAATGTTAGTAATACAACCCTGCAGCACTGAAAGTTTCAGACAGATTTAAATCATCCCTCCTTTTCCATAATTCAGTTTTCTTTTTTTTTCTTTATAGGTAATAAATATGTTCAGTCTCCCTCTAAGGGCATGGAGAGGAAAAAAAAATGTAATCACTTGTCCTTGAACTACAAAATATCATGGGCACACTCCCAGGCTCCAGCTGCTGCCTAAGTATGCTCAGCACTAGCTTGGGCTGTGACAAGAGAATCTGAATGGTCTTACAGAAAGTGAATTACTGTGGCATAAAGCCCAGCTGGGGACCTACGGAATGGCTGTGCCCTTACCTTAGCCCAGCACCAAGGAAAACAAAACTTCAGCCTTTCTTGTGGTATTTTGCCTACCCATACCTAGCACTATACAGGTGCCCAAAGGTATTAGCTGCTGGCTACAGGTAACTGAATTTTATGTTCTAAACTTCTATCAATTCATTCCATAATCCAACACAAGTTAAAAACAAAGCTTGCTAGTAAAGAGTAGTATAATCATGGAAAGAGTACTTACTTTTGAAGGCAGGATACATTGGAATGATATTTGTTATTAGAAAAGCATCGTATTTTGCTTCTGCAGAGGAACTTAATTCTGGAAACACAGAAAAAAATATTAATAAGATAAAAGGTAAGAATTTCAGAGAATATAAAGATGTTTTGAAAATGGCTTCAGAGATTAGCCAAAGGGAATACTGTAATCTAGACAGCAATCTGAATGCTATATTCAGAAGTGCACATTACATACACAGAATTTATTTCTAATGTGCAGTATTACATGGAAAGGAAGAATTTTACTTTTGCTTCAACTGCCAATCAGTTCAAAATATTTTCATGTATTTTATCGATTTTTGCTGTCTTAAAAGGCAGAGAGCTCTGCAAGCTTTTATAAAAGACGCCAACAATTTCTTGGGAAAGGAGTGCAGCAATGTCTTCTAGTTCTGAGCGAGCCTCAGCACCAGTAATTCCATTTCAGAAATCCACCATAAAATATTTCAGTCACTGAGGAAGGCAGAGCAACATAGTTCACAACTGTGAGACAGTTGTGTCCCTTCAACATTTACTAATCCCAGAAGATTACTGATCCAATACTGAAGCAAAGCAAGTGCTTCAGAAGAATTGAGGATGTTTGTTTACGTAGGTTTTCTACTACCACTATTTCTACAGTATGGTAGAAGTTTTCACAGTATGCAAAAGTCTAATTTGGATTTATAAATTAAAAATATGTTTATCTTACTGATGTTTGAAATCAAAATTAGTCTGTTTACATCTGATGGGGTTTGCCTGGAGTATGTTCACACCAAAGGACTTCTCTTACAAAACAAGAAAATGACAAAATCCCTGGGTACTAAAAGGTTATCTAAACTTACGAGGAGGGAAAAGGAATCCATAGGAGAGGTGTTTGTCGCCTCTGTAGGCGGCGCAGCTCTGGCTGTTTCCTGGAGAAATGCGGAGGTCAGGCCTCACACAGCTGGCCAGGTGCTCTGGGACACCTGACACCTCTGCCTGCATTGAGGAACATGGAGACAACACAACAAATGTCATTTCAGCTTTCACAGAAGAGGAGAAACTAGGTCATACAGTTGACAGACTACACAGAAAGCCTTGTGTGCAGTAAAATAAACCACTTGGCTGTACAACTAAATCCTGCTCCTGCATTGCTGCACAGCCCCTTCTTCAGGGAGCAGAAATCCCCATGGGAGATAATTCAAATGAAGTCGCTCATAATAAAACAAACCCCCATTGAAAAAAACTTAAAAATAAAATTAAAACAGGAGAAGAAATATACAACCATTCTGCCATAAAATTCTTCTCTCACAAGGGAAATAAAAGACTTTGGGCATTATTTACAATGGTACTTGGCATCATTTCTGGGGGGAAAATCTCCCTGGGAAAAGGAAATTTTAGGACTTCAAGAAAACAGATACCAAAGAAATTTCCCCAGGAATTTTAAAGCACATTTCAAGATTAGAGAGAACACTAACCTGTTTGGAAATAGTGTAGGATGTCCAGAGAGGCATCAGGAATGTTTCACTGTAGCCACTCTCAAAGTCGTGGTGATGCAAGATATTGTATTTTGTGCGGTACAGTACTGCAGGACGTCCATATAAAAGATGCTTCTCTAAAGACCAAAAGAAATTACGTTTACATTTATTACATTTATTACTGAAAATCACAAGGCTGAAAAATGAAGGAGATTGGCTTTCCATCAGATGTTGATTTTTCAGTGATCATTAATGGGATACTGACCCCAAATAACTACTCAGGAAATCTTTTGAAAGAGGGAGAAAAACAGCTCTTCAACTGTTCTGGCTGCAATCCCCATTCCAGGCTCACAAACACCCTTTGGGATTAAAAGTCCCTTATGCACTTGAAAGCTTGTTTGTGTCACAGGGTGGAGAGAGGGTGTTTTTCCAAAAGCTGGAGACTCTTCAACGATTTTTGTGTCCACATGTCAGCCACACATGAGGTGATAAGCACTTTCTTTTCATAGCTTTAAATCAGTCCCTAGTCTATCAGTCCTGCCACTCTTCAGTGGGCTTTCTCTCCTTCCTATGTTTTCTGTAAAGACTGTCTCAAAAGGGAGGCAAAAGTGGTCACTCACTCAGAGTAGTTGTTTCCCACTTGGCTGATAAAGATTTGTTCTGAAGAGTGAGTGATGTGCTATTTTTTGTCAGTAATATCAAAGAAACAAACTAAAAAAAAAAAAAACCTTTTCCTAACTTTGGCTACAAAAACATGCCTCAAACTCTGTAATAACAGCCCTTCTTCTGTATTGGTGATATGTTATGGTTAAATGTCCTTAGATAACTCTGACAAGTTTGTTTCTAAAAAGACAAAAACATTGAAAGAGATAGAAGAAAAATAAATTTCCTGGATAATCTTGCATTGTCCTGTACAGTGCATTGAATTTGATAACCTTTTGGCAAACACACTTGGCTTGCTTTTGGAAATTAAAACATAGGAACAAAAGTGGCCTAACACACTTCCCAGACAGGCATTTAACCTGGAAGAAAAGGGCATGTTCTATTAGTGCTTGAGTACAAGCAGAGGATGTTTTTATAGGGCACAAGGAAAAAAGTAGAAAAGGCCGAGTCTAAGGACAAAGACAGCAAACTTGCTTTATTCAAGAGAAACTGAAGTCATCTATTTCTTCTGCCTGTGAATAACAACATGGGGCACCATGAAGTAAAACAAAACTTGCATGAAGCAGAACTGCTTGTTTAAATAAGGACACATCATGCCATTTAACAGAGACTTGACAAATGAGCAAGTGCAATTGGTTTAAATTCTTACATCTTAAAATACACCAAAAATATTATTTGTATGTTACTACAGGGAAGAAGAATGAAAACCAGAAACCAAAATAAAGATGTTGAGATTTGAACTAAAAGAGGGTTTTTTTTTCCTGATGCCATAAACTACTACAGTGAGGAGTAGCTCTTCATTAATTGGGAAAATCAATTTAACAAGATGAAAATTGCAGAAAGGCAATTTAACTCACAAAGAAGAGGAATAAATTCACCTTTAGAAACTAAAGCATAGGCTGCATTGTCCACTCACAACAGAGAAACTGAAAATACCTTCACAAGGACATTAAAACAAATCTCCTTAATCATCTGAACAATGCAATTTGAAGCACCTCAAAAACCCATGTCTAAACTGAAAGCTTCAGAATTTGCTAATTTGAACAATTGCTATGGTAAGGGAAATGCTGTGAATTGTTATACTGAACTCCATCACCACTGTGAGAAGGAAAACTCTGCTTTGGTGAGCCTTTCATTCAGTAAAGCTGCTCAGAAAAGCAGTTCCCATCCCCTCTCCTCCACTCCTATTGCTCTACTTTAACCTGGACCACGGCCCTGATGCAGCTGAGAGTGCAGCCACACCAAAGTCAGCACTGGCACACAGCAGGAACTAGTGTCCAGGAGAGCTGGGAATGCTTTCTCCTGGGAGTAACACTGACTTGAACACTGAAGAGGAACAGAATTGTGCTGAGCAGCCTGAACAAGCAGAGCACTTGTTTCACTGTGTAACCTGCACCCCAGGAGTCAAGCACTAAGACTTAGTCAGGGATTGTCAAAGCAGCTGTAGCATCCTTTCTAGGTGAAACCTAAGCCTGGATACCTATGGTAAAACCCAGCCTGCAAATACAGTCTGGTTTCTTCCTCACTTACAGCAGTAGGTGAACAGAGTACTGCCTCACCCACCTTTCTTTCCTCTTGTCTCTGCCTTCACAGATGAGCTTAAAACTTCTAGAGGTGATGGAATGGAAAAGTTACAACTCATGTTGCTTTGAACAGTAATTTAGTCTTGGTACAGAAGAAGGTAATGTGCACTTCCTCCAGTGAGCATCACTTCATCTTGCCCACAATCTCAGGCGTGTCTGTGTTCTACTTTGACAGTTAACTCAAAAAAACAGTTTACTACATGCTCACTAAACCACACCAGGAGTCACTCTGATATTAATGATGCAAAGTAATTTACAAAAGAAAATGAAATCAGCTCTCATTAACTGAGGCACCAGGCTCTTACCTTCTGTTCCCTTGACATGAAAGCGCTTGTTGAGTTCATCCAACTTGTTCTTCTCAAGAACAGAAAAAAAAAGGAATGAGATTAGGACCACTGGAGCACTCTGACATCTTGTTTTACTAGCACCTAACAAAACAAAACTAGTGCTATAAGAAAGTGAGAATGTTCTTGTCTCCTCTTACAAAAAACTGTAATTTTTCCAAGGGGGCACAAAGGCATCAAAGGAGGGACCCAGAGAATTCTTACAGATCAAACCCTCTCAAAACAAATAAAATGGCTTCAACTTTATCAAAACTACTGCTAATAGTGGAGGCTTCCACAGATCCTAAACACCTACCTTATCATCACATGTACATCCTATATCAAAATCTGATGTGGAAGGAAGAGCTACAGGATACAGTGGTTTAGCAACTTCATCTGGCACAGTTGGTTTATAAACATTGGCTCTCAGCAGGTGATTCAAACTTCCGTGGGTGCCATTATTGGGAGCAGGCTTTAATCCAAGCAGATCTACAAAACCACCAAGGAAAAAGGAATGGTGATTAGACTCCAAACATATCCAAGCAGCAACTCTGTCGAGCCAACACATTTATCAGCAATACTGTTTACACCCACAGCATGTTAGTGAAAGCCTTAAATATAATAAAAACACTGATTTTTTGTGCAAATCATAACATTTTAAATGCCCCATGAATAGTATCTTTGACTTTATGACAACATGTTAATTTGCATCAAGACACTGGAAAAGTTTAAAACTGGACAAAATTTTATTATAACTGCTCCTTCAGCTTCCAGTGCAAACCTAAAGTCAATGTGCTGACCTCACACCAAGCATCTGCAACACAGTGATTTCTAAATAAGGGCTAACTACCCCTTAGGTATTATATGTTTGGGGGGAAAAAAAGTGAATTACATCTTTGAAACACCTTTGAAAAGCTTTATTGTGAATTGCACCTTGAAAGTTTCACTGTTCTAGAAAATCAGTACTAAAGACCTTAATGAATACCTGTATACTTCATCAGATTCTTCTTACTGCTTCAGTACAAATTTAGGAAACACAATCATAGCAGGAAATTCCATAGAAAACTAAGTGATCAATCTAAACTGCTGCTTGAGAATGCAGATGCAGTCTCTGAACAGAAATCTCCTTCCTAGACAGCTGAGAGGTGGACACCACACAGCATAGGGGTGGCTATTTGATCTTTGTCAAGCTGCAAACATCAAAACTATAGCAACCCCCTTTACTGGCCAGCTCCAGAGCAAATTGAGACCCCTGAGAAATGCCTTCAGTCCCTCTGGCAAGTGCTTGGGAAAGGGTGACTAGGAAAAAAACACTGAGAGGAAGTCAGGGCACAAGATCAAGGGTACCTAAATGAAGTTCTGTTAAGGTAAGTTGATGCTTTTGCAATTTCTCAAGCAGACAGCTTACCACACATGACGTTGTACAGTTCAATGTTTTCAAAAGGAGGTACTTTGGTCTTGTACTTGAAGGTAGGACCATAACCTATAAAGACAGTCTTAAAAAAAAAAAAAAGAATACAAAAGAAGAACATTAAAATTTAGGGGGTTTTCACTGAATATTTACATTCCAGAGATTTCAATCACCCTTCCAGACATTGCTCATACCTGCATGCTGTTTATCTTGTTGTCATAGCCATGGTCTCCATGAAAGAAACATTTTCCTGTTGGTTTCTTGTAAACGTCCATGGCTTTCCTAAATTGAAAAAGTATTAGAAATTTTCCTCAAAGGTGGCTGACCTGACAATATCCTTCGTGGTACATTACAGGGCAATGCACTGTTTATATTTCATTAATAGCAGTAGTAGGAACTTGTAGGCTTATACAGCATCCCCAGGGATTCTCCCTCTACTCCAAGAAACATCCCTTATTATTGACAAAAGCCTTAGTATCTATTATTTTCTCAGATTTTCTCATATCACAATCTCCTGCAGACTGGAGGTGTTGGACCATACTCTTCCAATCCTCAAAAGGCCAACAGAAGCTGCTCAAAAAATACTTTTGCGATATAACAATGCTGCAGATGTCATACAATGCTATAAAGTGCCTTCATCTGTTCGCTTTCAGCCCAATAAACAAAAATAGGGAGCTGAAAAAAAGCTGAAGAAAGAAAGATTTTCATGGAAAAAAATAGCTGCGAAGTAAGTGCTGTACCACAGAAATGCTAATTATCAGCTTGTTATTGAGATGGCTTTTTTTACAAAATACATGGAGAAATAAGTATTGTGTCATAGGAATTATAACCACCAGCTTATTTCAGAGTACTTCTATACACTTTTATAGGGCCACATGCAAGAAATACATGCAGAAGACCATATTAGTCTATAAATTAATTTTTTCATCTGCAATAAAATAATCCTCGGTCAAAGTTTGATTTTGGCCTTATAAATTACTAGAGTTACAGCAATTAGGGCTGTAACTACCATTTTCCTGTAACTACCAATTACAGTTACACTAATGAATGAATTACTGGTGAATAAGGTCTCTGAAAATTAATAAATAAGCCAAAGAAAGACTGATGTAATTAATAAGAAATTAGTAAATGTAAATCAACCTGGGCAATCCCATCCATTCCAGTAAAATTCTTAAAACTAAAGCCTTTATAGACCTAAAATTCAGAGTGTGATTCTTTGAAATATACATAACCCCAACCATGGGGCAGCCAGCCAGCAGCCAGTGGCATTATGCAAGAAAGCAAATGGAGTTTCTCATTCACTGCTTCAGCAGAGTGATCCTTGCATAATTCATGGGAAGATAAGCACAGATGACAAAAGGCACTTACAACACACTCTGTGTTTGCCTGGCAGGTATATGGACAAAAAATCCTTCCATAATTTAAAGCTCATAACAGTCTACCATGAGCCAAAAGCTGTGTCATTCTCCAAGAAGCACTGAGTCAGACTCATGCAAAAGGACCCCACCGTTCTCATACTGTAATACACAACACATGTCAAAGTGTATTCAAACAGAAAGCCATGCAGGATCCATAAACAAATGCTACTCCCCTTCTGCTCACTCTATACATGTATGTGCCAGCTGGTTTTCCCTCATTCAGTTTTTAGTTAAATAATAAACACTGCCCATATTCCACAACCAAAAATTAAGAGTTGTATGGCTAAGAGAAACCCAAACCAGAGCTTTTGCCTGAGCTAAAGCATCTTGGCTTTCTGTGGATTTATTTTGAAACACAACACACTGCCAGCACAGCATTTTGATATTACATCTTTCCATGTGTTCTCATTCACTCGCTCTGCCACTATCTCTGTCTTATTTTCATTCACCTATTGCATCCAAATTCTTGCTCTCTAATATCCCCTCACCACATAAGCCTGCCCCTTCCTCCCATATTCCCTGCTTCCCTGTTGGACTAAGCTGGCCCCTCATTGGAAAGGTTTATCAGCTTCTACATTTGAGCTAATCAGTCAAAACCACCAAGCTGCTTGAGAAAAATCAGTCTGTGTTTCTACCTTTTATCCAGCAACTGATTTTCCCACACTTTGAAATATTTTGTGTTCTCAAAACTCCTCTTGCTCACAGGGTAGAGGAACAGGATGCTAACAGACAGGGCAAACCTAAGCATTCCATTTCCCCATAAGAAAAGAGTGGGAGTCAGGATGGAAGCAAAAGCAAGGGTTTACCTTGCCACGTGCCATTTGCGATCCACCAGTAAATGGACATCCTCAATTCTCCGGTTGTTGGCATAGTGCAAGCGTTTAGGCAGGTGCTGCTTCAGGTAAGGCTTGAAGTGCTGGTCAGGCTTCCTACACTGAAAAATAAATGGTTACAAACAGCACACTGTCAGCTTAAGATGCACATAAAACCTTTGACTACAGAAATCAAGCTGTTAAGCTCATCACTGATGGTGTCTGGAAAACGAAGAGTACATCTAGAGAATGCAGACCAGCCATTTCTGTGCAATATTTGCAGCCAAGGCCCAGGGAGACATCCAAAGATATATTTGGAAAGTTTCATTCTCGTGACAGTCTTTATGAAACCATCAAACAAAATATCACACATGTACTTAACTCACAGATGAAGAATTTTATTCTAACTGGACCAAAGCTTAAGTTCTAGTGGAAACTGGAATGCTCAAAAACACACCTCATCTGCAGATATATTTAAAGCCATCTAGTTACAAAACTTGGGGGGTTTTGTTGTTTGTTTTTTTTTTTAATTTTAAATACTTTTTTTCCATTAATGGCAAGGTTAGAGTTGAAGGTTATCAAATGTATTTTTTCAGCATCTTGAAAGTGCTAGTAAAATTTTTACCCTAAAAGATTACTTTCCAATTCTCAAGCAATGAATAAATAGACCCAATTCAGGGAGTAAAGACAGGAAATTCTGTCTCTGTACTGCCCAAAAAGTTTACAAAAGCTACTATAGCAGCAAACAGTGGAAAGCATGACAAACATTAATCTGTGCTCATGAAGGGCACCATTTAATATTCTTTATTATAATGGTTGGTTGATTTTCCTGTCTAAAGAGTGAGAAAAGAAAGCTGAATAATACCACAAATCAAGAAGTGAACAGTGAAGTATAGACAGATACCTCCCAGTTCTAAATACTTACTGTAAGGTTGGCAACAATCACTTTAGGATCATCTGTTAAACAAAGGTAAAAAAAAAAAAAAAGAAAATATTAAAAACTTGCAAAACAAAACACAAGGTTACATAAGCACTCTTCTTAACACTTTCTTGACCTTTACTTAAAGTGCTTTGTATATATATCATAGAATCACAGAATCATTTAGGTTGGAAAAGACCTTTAAGGTCAAAAATCAAGTCCAACCCTTAATCCAGCACTGCCAAGTCTATCACTAAACCATGTCTACAAGTGCTTCATCTTTTAAACACCTGCAGGGATAGTGACTCCACCACATCCCTGGGGAGCCTGTTCCAGGGCTTGACCATCTTTTTCATAAAGAAATTTTTCCTAATACCCAATCTGAATCTCCCCTTGTTCAATTTGAGGACTTTTCCTCTTGTTCTGTCACTTGCTACCTGGGAGAAGAGACACACCCCACCCGGCTGCAGCCTCCTTTCAGGGACTGTAGAGAGGGATAAGGTCTCCCCTGAGCCTCCTTTTCTCCAGGCTAAACACCCCCAGCTGCTCCTCATCTGACTTCTGCTCCAGGCAGACCCTCCACCAACTCCACTGCCCTTCCATGGACAAACCCCACCCCTTCAATGTCTTTTTTTGAGTGAGAGGCCCAAACAGGAATCCAAGATTTGAGGTGTGGCCTCACCAGTGCTGAGTGCAGGGGGACAATCCCTGCCCTGCTCCTGCTGGCCACACTGTTTCTGATCCAGGCCAGAACACCATTGGCTTTCTTGGCCACCTGGGCACACCCTGGCTCATGTTCAGTCCCTGCTGACCAGCACCCCCGGTTCCTTTTCCAAGGGCAGCTTTCCAGCCACTGTTTCCCAGCCTGCAGTGCTGCAGGGGGTTGTTGTGGCCAAGGGCAGGACCCAGCACTTGGCCTTGTCAAACCTCACACCACTGGCCTTGGGCCACTGACCCAGCCTGCCCAGATCCCTCTGCAGAGCTCTCCTACCCTCCAGCAGATAAACACTGATGCCCAGCTTGGTATTGTCTGCAAACTGATTCAGTGTGACTTTAATCCTCTCATTCAGATCATTGATGAAGATATTAAACAGAACTGGCCCTGATCCTGAGCCCTGGGGAACACTCTGGCCCCAGCCATCCAGTTTTGTACCCACTGAAGGGTGCACCTGTCCAAACCACAGGCTTCCAGCTTCTCCAAGAGAATGATGTAGGAGACAATATCAAAGACTTTACAAAAGTCCAGATGATTATTATTCACAGAAGCAGGTCACCTTCTCATAAGAGATCATGTTGGCCAAACAAGACCTGACTTTCCTAAAGCCATGCTGGATGGGCCTGATCCCGTCTGTCCCGCATCTGCCGTGTCATGGCTTGGTGACATGTAGCTGCTTTGGCAATGTTCTCACTGTTTTATAATCTCAGCCTTAGCTTAATACTTCTTTTCTGCAAACACATACTTTCAAGAACTTTTGGTTGATTTTACTTTAAAATAAAAAATTATTCCCAAACACAATGAATTTCCTTGAAAAATTTTGAAAGCACACTTGAACGCAACAATGCACTCTGTTAGAAGAAGCAAGATAAATATGTAGCATTTTTTGGTCACTTTTAACATTTGACCAATTTCACAGGCTACTGCTGAGTAAGTGAAAAGCCACAGTAAAATATTCTGGATTTGTCTTTGGGCTATTAAAGGGAATTGTAAGATGCAGAAAGCCCAAACCCAGTAACAGTCCATACTATGTTCTGGGGAGTGGAGGAAACATTTTTCAGTCATGAGAGGAAAAACAGGCTAAAAGAACATTTTGGGAAGTGAAAATCTCTTGTTCAAATGCTATTGTTTTGGTTGCTTAAGGCATGATCTTGTTGAGGTTCAAATGGGCTCTACTGCACCTCAAAATACAAGCTACAGGCTTCTGCATTGCAAAGGTGTGCTTGCAGTATTGAGACAGTATTATAGAACAATAAAAAATAAAGGATTTGGTAATCTGCCATTTAAGGAGATAAACCCCAGTTCTAAAGGTAAGAAACATGCTTCTTTGTTCTATGTTCAAACTGCTGATTTATAAGCAATTGCAAATATTCAAACTAGGAAGCTGCAGACAGAGGCCAAAAGAGGAAAATCTTATTGTGGGAAAACCAGTGGTATGACTCAGAGGTCAGACAGACAAGTCGATCTTTTTGAAACATATTGCCATTCATTCTCTAAGGAAAATTTATTTTTCTCAGCAATTTGGGAAGACAAGGATTGAAAGATCTTTAGAAAAAATACTTCTTAGAACTGAAATTTGTTCTCAGTATACTGTAGACTGTAGGAATTCAGTCTCATGCTTGTTTACAAAATTTGAACATGTGCACTATTTTCAATAAATATTTACATACTCATCATATATTCCTTGAGAATAAATACCCAGGTAAATAAAGTATATAGTAAAATACATGCATACACAAATCACTATTAAGGATGCTTTACCACATTCTTATGATTTTTGCTATTATTCTGGAAATATTTAATCTTCAAAGATGGATCTTTCTATGGAATTTGGCCTCACTCAGTGCCTATCTGAAGTGTTGTGAGGGAACACTGGCTATCCCAGCTATCTGATCTTCCCTTCTATCAAAAGTTGTCACTCTTGGAAGCACATAGTACAAAAAACAGAGGTACTTATGGTTTATTTATGAGTTACACAGTTTGCATGGTAGCTTAAACTGCTGGCAAAGCCAGGTTCATTCTCCTATGCTGAACCAGAGCAGCCAGGGTGCTGGCACAAGCCCTGTCCTGGTAACTGCTGCCCTGGAGGCAAAAGGAGGGCAGCTAGTCTGAAATGCTTGGAATTACGGAGTTAGTTTCACCAGAGGACTCTTGTCTGAGCCCTGAGAGCTATTGTCAAAGATCAGTTAATCTCAAACACTAAATCAGGGTAAACTTCTAAAAGCATGGTTCAAAATAGCAACAAGTTTTACTGACAACACTGGCCCTGAACGCATGCACTAATCTTCCTTATATCCTTCAACATCTCCAGTCTGGTGCTGTTTAGCAACACACAACTTCTCATCTATGCCAAAATTATGATAAAACTACTGAATTCAAAATTAACAAGTCACTTGTTTCCTATTACTCATAAAATGTACCAGATGCCTTTTTATTATGTCCAAGCTGTGCAGCACTGAGATTGCCCAAATATAGTTTTTGTTGACAGAGGAGAAAAGTGCATGAATAAACTCACAATGACATGTAAGCTGGCATGTGAAACTGGCTTGGAGATCCCATTCCTCCTTGATATAAAAGAGTGGCATTTAACCCAGAACATTTAAGCCTTCCCTTTGAGTTTTACCACTGTGGGGGCTGTGAAGTACTGACTGGAAAGGGAGTGAGCAGCTATCTTCAGTGTGATTCCCTGCTGTCCTGGGTTGATGCAAATTTACACCCTGGAAATTTAAACTCTTTGGACAGCACCATTTCAAGGAAGGAATAGAGTCTAGCTCTCAGGATATAAAAGGTACAATTAAATTAACTTACACTTTAGGTTATTGCTAGATCTAGGGCGAATTCGCCCTAAAGATCCAGGCAGCAAAATTATGTCATCCACATTAGTCAGATAGTTGCTTAAAAATTCAGTTCTTTCACAAGTCGTGTCTTCCATCCCTGAAGAAAGAAAATGGAAAATTAATCTACCCTGAAAATAAACACATTTTCCAGAACAGGAAGAAAAAGGAAACCCCAGATACCCTATGCATTATTTTTCCTTTTGGATAACTAATCATGTTCTTTACACCCATCTAATTCCAACATAATACACTGGTAGGACTCAAACTAGGAGTGCCTATGCAAGAGAAGACTGGTAAGCCTCAGCATCATAAGAACAGTCACCACATACACCACGTGTGCACTGACTCAACTCCAAATTAAACTCATGGAAAATTCAAAGCCTGCTTCTAGTTCAATGCACTACTTTGGGGATTATTTCTTTTTAAATAAATTATTTTAAGAGGAATTGCACATGAAAGGTATTGCCTGTTGGTGGTCTGTTCTAAGGCAGCTGCAGATAAACAATTTTCTCTTGCATACACTTGTGGCGGGGAGGAATGTACTGCCAGCCACAGGAGGTTCTCAGCACAAAACTGCCACCCCTGGAAATCCTTCCTGACCCTTACTCTTCTCTACCCACAGCCAGAAATGAAGCCATTTTATTTCTGATGTAGCAATTCATGGGAGAATGTCAGGAATAAAGGTCTAAAAAGAAGAAGGCCTTTGGTGGCATCGCTAAAAAGTTATGCAAACACAGGTTTTCATTTAATAAAACTTTTTCTTTTTATCTTTGCTAATATTTACTATTTCCTATATTAAAAAGTTTATTCTAATATTTGAAGGAAAAAGATCTGCCAAATAATATCTGTGCTTTTAGGTGACTACATCTGACCATGAAATATCTTTATACCTCCTTCCTGCATTATTTTGATGACTTTTCCATCTAAGCTGGGCACAGGCTTATATTCCATAGATATATGAAAGATATTCCAGTATTTCTTCTAATATGATAACTTGACCCACTAATTACCAGGGAAATGCCTCAATCTAGAGCCTTATTCTTCTCACGTACAGGAGAACAAAGCTCTTGAATTTTTCATTCCATAAAAACTGACAAGAAGATTACTCTAGGTAAATTATAGCCTTCCAATTTATGCAAGAAGAGCTACACTTGGATGTGGTATCAGAAACATCAAGATTTGAAAAGCTCTGAGTAAAGAAGTAAATATCCAGATCACTGTTATGAAAGAGAAGCGTCCCTCCATAACAGGTGAGCTGAGTAGCAATTCTACACCAACTGGCTTATTTTGTGAGAGTTAAACTACCAGAAAAAAGATCAGCACAAAAATATCTTAAATGGAACTTTGATTTAGGTTATCTATTATATTTACAGCTATATTGCTTAAGCATTTATCTTCTGATAAATATTATGGTTTAAAATTTACCATGGTCACCAACAAATATAACATTGACACATCGATGTAGTTTCAACTGTTTCAGTCCATCCATTAGTTGTCCTACTGTCTTGTCAATCTCCCTCAGGGGATTCACCATCATCTGTATAAATATTTAAAAGGAAAAACAAGTTAATTCTGTCATTTCAATGTTCCTGCTTCTACAAATGGAGGTCTTTTGGCAAAACTGATGGGAAAATCATCCAGGTCAAGAGGCAAAGCCTTGGCTGAGATGTTACTTCTGCAATTATTGTACCATTTCCTTTTGTATAACCACACCATAATTTCATTGTGAGAAAGCCCTGTTGAGATGCTGACACAAGAAAGCAAAAGGTCTTTATGGCTGATCCTTGGCCTCCCATGAACATGTGTACAGTTGGTAAAACAATGTGTAGAAAGTAGAAAAACACAAGTGACTTTGGGGTTCAGTTAGAGATAGAAAGCAGTGCTTTTAAAAGAAAGTAGTATTTTATGTGAATGGTTTAGTCAAAAAATCAACAAGAAATGAAGCTTTAGACTTGGGATTCACATGTCAAGTCACTTAGTGAAAATCACTTCAAATGACATCTGACACCAGGATGACAACATGCATGTCACTTGAGTAGCACACGAGGCTCAGAGTGAGCGTTCTTCAGCTTCAAAGCCAAGAGTTTGCAACAGTCCAAATGACAGCTCCGGCAAAATTGTCAGCAGGCCCCAGAGGACACAGATACTGTACTGTGATTTCTTCATTTCAGTTTCTTTTTCATTAAAAAACAAAACAAAAAATGAAACAAAACTAAACAAGTCCCCCCACCGCCCAACAAAAAAAACCCAGAAAAAAGCCACAGGACTATGTTTTCAATCTTAAGAAACATTTTTCACCAGACAGCACAGAGGGGAGGGGAAACATAAGATTTCAGGCAGAGGACTCATTTTGTTTTGATTTTGAGAAGAAAACACTTGTCACTATATGGCAACTTCTTCCTCACTTATCTGTTTGATTTGGCTGGTTCAAGCATTCACAATAAAAAAATCCTTCCAATGACAAACAGAATGATAACAAATTCTGGATGAGAAAAAACTAGATTTCAGCAGAATTTTCTAAAATAAACACCATGTTAGTGTGACCCAGAAAGAGATGGTTCAGAAATTCTCCCTCTGCCTGAGTCATTAAAGGATGGATGTTAAATGAGCCTGCTAGGTTATGAGACAGGAAATGTCAGCTCCCATGTGGCACTATAAATACAGAGAAAAGGGACTTACAGGAGAAGGAATTGTGGTGGGGAACAGAAGGAAAAATTTCTGCAACATATGGAAGTGGTTCAGGCAAAGGGTGAAATTTTGAAATCTTTTAATTCAGGAAAGCCTAAGTAGTCACTTAAGTTGAAATTCTGAAGCCTTCAAGTTCAGAAAAAAAAGAAAACTGTCTCCAATACAAAGAGTTTCTTCTACAAATGGAAATTCCATTTTTATGAAAGTCTATTTATATTGTGTCAATCATATAAGGAAATACAACTTCTACACAGAATCCAAAGCATATTCAAGGAAGCTGGAAATCTAGCCAGATTTCCTATTAATGTTTACTTTTTGTCAGCAAATTTGAGACTTCTTTTTAAAAATACTAATGATGAGAAAAGATAAAGCAACAGTAATTAATGTATTTCAAATGACAGTTCTGTTTAGCCACCCTCTTCAGCAATCTGACCTCCTCTTACAGCACCTCCCAGATGTAACTTTCAAAGATTTATTAGAAACAAATAAAGCTGTTGCACAAAACTTTCTTCACCTAAGGTCAAGGCTTTGGAAGACCGTACAGAACTATCTATGTTTCAAGATATCTGGATCTCTAGGATGGTAATGGTACTACAATAAAGAGTTTTGCATTATTGTGAAAGTGCTGGGTGTGGGATCTGAAACATACAAAAAGCAGCAGGATTCTCTCACAAGTTTTCCCATAGAAGAAGTGAAGAAGTCTGATTAGAAGGAAGAAAGAATCTTACTTTTAATTTTTTTTTAAATAATCGTAGGATCAATCCTGTACTGCATTTCATTGCTTTCAAACAGCATCAAAAGATTAACTTGCAAATATGATGGCAACTATTACATAATAGTAGAGGGTTTTTTTCTGAAATAATGGTGTCAAATTTTCACAGCTGACTTACCAGAGAGAGTTCTTTAGGGGTAAGTTTGGATGACCTTTTCATTCAGAGAAAGAAAGGCAAAAAAGGGAGCAACATATGTTCATGGCACTAGGAATGTTATTTCTACTCTATTTCATGTCAGAAGGGTAGAGCTTGGAATGGTAAATTAGTGAGTAATAGCAATATAATCCATAGTCGTTATTAGCTCTCCTCTCAGGTAAATCTTTAAATGTTAAAAGTTCTCTGGTAAATTCCAGAGAATTCCTGGGGTACTGTATGTAATTCTTCTTTTCCATGTCTCTGTCTGCCATGTTTTTCCACTTAAATGATGTGTCTCAAAATAACTCTTTAATGCTGAATTGTGAAACAAAGCAAAAAACACCCCTGAAAAAAATCTCTCAAGGAGAATGTTTATAGCCTCTTGTAGGATACTGTGGAGTGTAAAGGCTTTTGTTCCTACCTTAAAGGAGAAATGAGTAAATCAGGTGGATAAAGACAGTACACTAAGGAATACTCTTTTCATCCACCTGCACTTTTTCCTGATAAAGCAATTTCTATTTGATGTTTTCCTTGTAAAAACAGACCTATGCACCACCTCTTGCAAATACATCATTCAGAAATCCTGCAATAAAATTGCTTACCCTCCAAAGTCACAAAATGACTTCAAAATGTGTACTTTTTAAACAAATGTTCTTTCCCTTGCAGATTTTACTAGTCACATTTTCAGGACATTTCCACAACCATGATGACTAGGCACAAAACCTCAAATAATCACCATGCTCCCATGAGCTGGGAGTTACAGAGGCTACAACATATTTCACAACTTGCAATAATTCAGCAGCATTAGCAGCAGTGGTAGTGTCTTCCCACAGATTTTTCTGACGTTGCCTCCAGCTGATGGCTGGATTTTGAAAAATATAGAGATTATAAAGATAACTTTCCCTAATGCAAACAGTCTGAAACAAGAAAAATAGCTCCCAGAAGGCTTGGTTTGGCTGCTCTCCTTTGGGTCCTGTAATACATTTGTAAAAATTTTGGCTGCAAAATCCCAACCTGAAGCATGGAGTGAACTCCCAAGTTGAAAAAAATAAACACAGCGTAGTGCCTAAGAAGTGGCACTACCATCATAAATTTTTGGAACTTACTTTCTTCCGACGAGTTTCCGTAGAATATTGATCCACTCTATGTACTTTTCTTCTTTTCTTTGGAGCTGCAACTGGTCTTTCCTGTCTCCTCTTAGGAGGAAGCTTTCTCTTAGGTCTCTTAGGCGGAGTAAGAGGGGAGCCATAACTACTCTCCTGTACTGGCAGGGAGAGATGTCTGGACTCAGAAAAAAAGCCTATCTCAACTCACATCAGATAGTAAAGCTATCTGTGCCAGATAATCCTGAAGCATAAATGCTATGGCCTCATCAATTATTTAGGCTTTTGGACAATCTAGGATCTACCCCCTTTTAAGGAGGAATTCACCAAATTGTACTGAAAGCGTTACAGCAGTTACAAGAGCAGACAGCATAAAAGCAAACTAAATTGGTTTTGAAAGATAGGTGGGGCTTCTGTGTTTGAAAATACATAGTTATATAGGGGGTATTAGTTATCAAATAAGAGTTCATTAATATTATAGAGATTTGAGTTAATTTCAATTACAGCAAAATTCATGGCACGCAACTTAATGAGTGTCCAGGGTAGAGTACTGGTGGAAATGCAACATTTCACTTGAATGACAGCTCAGGTATGAGTATTAGAGGCTGTCCAGTCTCAAAGACTTCTGCAAGGTTTCCCACACCAATGTTTTGGCTGAATCAGTGACATCAAGTACCCTCATCCACAGCACTAGCAGGTACCACTATTGTGTGGCAGACCCTGCACTTCACTGAAATCATCAGAGCTCCATTTGCCACTATTTGGGGTCTGCAGAGCAGAGCTGTGCAGGTGGGACACAGTTAACATGGAGCTCATATCCTTCAAATTAGCTGGGTGGGGCACACTGGTGGCAGTGCATGAGAAATCTGTGCTGCTACCTGCCTTATTAGCAGCTTTATAGGCATTTTGAGAATTTAATTTCCTAGCAGTTTCAGTGTGGCATCTCACTGGGTAATGTTATTGTTCCTAAGTGCACTATTATCTAGGATAGACTTATGAAACAAAAAAATAATCACAGAAGGAAACAAAAAAACCAAGATCTAGCTAGAATTAACTATTATTCCATTAATCAACTGGCTCATAATTTTAAACTGTCCCACTCTTGCTGACTTTAACACAAGTCACAGGCTCTTGGCACTGCTCAAGATGGTGTGAGAAGAGCTGACAGGTGACACCTACCAGGGGACAAACTACAATCGGCAATGGAGCACACTGAGTGGGCTGGGGGAGAGCTGGAGATTTATGATGCTGTTTAGGTTCTATGTACTTAGGCAGCTTCTCCTGGTTGTTGAGTTACAGAGCTCCATAAACAGGGAAGGGGAAGGAGGGGATGTTACCATCTGCCATGCTGTTTCATTGCTTCCAACGCAAGCAGCTGGAAAGGAGATTCTAGTCCAGTCTCATTCGTCTTTCTCCAGAAAGGCATTTTAATAAAGCAGCACCAGAGTTTTCTGTTTTTAAAACGCTTCAAGCTTTGTGCAGTCCTGATGAGAGGAGCAGCAGGGAAAGGAAGGATTCTCATTTTACTGTCTCTGAATCGGCTCAGACAGAGCTCCACAGTGCCAGAAACGAGCGGGCGCAGGAGCCCCAGGTCTGAATACTGAGGTGGCTGTCTCAAGACAGCATGTTAGAGGAGCAGCAGAAACGGCTTAGCACTGCCAGATTCCGATGTATTTTAGAGCTCTTATGGTATTATATTTCTAGAATATTCTATATTAAAAAAAAAAGTTAGCTAGGAAAAAAAAAAAAGCCAAGTTCTTATTAACCAGCCAGTTCTTAGTCTTGCTTGAGAAGAGTCAGAACAGAGTTATGGAGGAGGGAACTGAATCCCTCCCCACTTACAGAAGGAAACTGTAACATCACAAGGGTAACTAGCCAGCCAAAGCTTTGCTTCTTGACCCGGATGGACCAACCTATCAGAGTTCAACTGCAGAAGCACAGAGGGAAAAAAAAATAAAGGCAAAAGTAAATCAAAAGCAAGCACGTATTTTATAACTGCTCCTGGAAACATGATAGAACTCACTGAAATACCTCCTAAAAATATTTTTAAAGAAAAAACCCCACAAAACACCCCCACCCCAAAGGAAAAAAAACAACAAAAACCAAACCAAACAAAAATCCCCACCAAATCCCAAGACCTAGACAATCAACTCATTTACACTGAAATTCATGTTAGTGGATATGCAAAGTTACACTAGTGAAGACTAGCTATAATATCAATTCCATTTTTATAAACAACACTGGCAATTCACCAGTAAATTTTAAGTGTATCTAAGTCTCTTGGCTTCTTGCTTTAAGACACTCTGCACACAGGCTGCTGTGCATGTCCTGGGAAGATCTCAGAGCCATCTGGATGCCATTAGAGCTCAAAGATTATACATTTAAAATAAATTTAAGATGTTATTTGGTACAGTAAGTTTAAATAAATATTCACTTTATTCTAATAAGGACTTGGAGGTTTTCAAGGTAAAAAACTATTCCTCAAACTACTAACTGAAGTAAAAAAAATCAGCATGAAATATTCACTCTTCAAAAGAAGAAATAAGAAGCCTATTAAAAATATAACACAGAGTTGTTACAAGCTTGTTTTCAAACTTTATTGTTTGGTTGATCTGCCTTTGCATGAAGAAAAATGGTCAGTAGTACTCTAAATGTCTAACTGCAGCCAGCTGTATGCAAGAAAAATATTATTTCACAGGAATATTTCACATTTCTCTTGGTATCAAGGAATTAGCTACAAGGGATCCTTTTGAGGATTTTCTTCCAGATGATATAAATTTCATAGCTCCTAAAAATTATACTGAAACTACTGTCAAGAGAAACAATATAAAATACTTCCTCTAGCTTTTCTATCCTGAAACCAGGCCCCTAGCAAACCTCAGCATCTGTGTACTTACACATCTGTATTCGTTTACCTAAATTTCCATTCACAAAGTCTGGTCCACTGTTTGAACTGCAAACCCATACATGCTCTTCTGCTAACTCATCTGTTCTCAATTTGCTAAAAATCGATTTCATGGTCTTCTTGTGTTTAATACAAATGACATAAAACTATTTGCAAAACTCTCATAAGCTATTAATTCACACTTACTAAGAGTCAAAGCTTTGCCTTGCAATTAAAGAGCAACCTTCAGATAACCATCCACAAGAACCCCCATACAGGAAGAGACCTTGGGGGATTTTTACTTTTATAACGCCTTTTCTAATTATGAATACTTTGTTACACTTCACTTTTTAGAATCTTATAATTAACCTGAAACTAGATTGCCACACTGGATGCTAAACAGATTTGCTAGACATCACAATTTAAAGAATATTTTCAACATCATCATCTCAATATTCCCTTTTTAAGTCCATGGAAAAAGGTCCAGAATTCTATTCAGAAGAAAGAGGCTGAATCCAGATAAATAAAATTAGAGTTTTCAATCATAAGGCATGTACAGTAATAGTAACATTTCACTAAGATAAACTAAAGCATTATTAAGAAATAATTTATTAAATCAGAGAGCTCTCATTACCAATACCTTGCCTGACTGAATCAGACACAACTCCTGTTCCAAGCCAAATGACAACATGGACACATATCCATGTCTTTCAATTTAGCAAGTGTTGGCAGATCTTAACCCCTGCTTATCCAGAAAAAGGACTGATTCTCTCCATCCAACATGGTGCTTCAGTGCTGATTTGGGATAACTCCTCACAGGAACTGCTCTAGGACCATGGCTCAAATGTTCCAACAGGGCTGCTACCCACAGCAACTTCATAACCACTGCAAATTCTTCAAACAGCACAAATAATCAACCATACTAAAAAATATTAATGCTCCTTCTCCTTGCTCTCTTCTCCCATCAAGAACAGCTACCAGATGTAAAACAAACAAATAAGAAACTACTGTTGGGCACCTGGTTGCTCAAGGAGATTGGCATTGCCTTCCAGAGGGCAGGCATCTCATACACTCATCACTTTTTGAAGACTGCAAACATTTGTTTACCCTCTGAAAATGTTACATAAAAACTTCTGACGTCTTGTGATGGGAATCTGCAGGCATGCATTTGCACTGAAACTAAGGGACCTTTGCAAGATGTCAGACATCATTGGAAATGCCACTGGGACATCGCAGCCACTCGAAGCAGGATAGCTGGGTACAGCATTTAATTTCCCTCCCCACATATCCCAGGCAAGTGCATCATCCTTAAGTTCTTGTCACCCGGACAGTGTTGTCAGGGGAAGCAATACCCATCAGTCCCAGCCAGCTACACAAAGTCAAACAGGGGGTTAAACTACTGCAGCATGTTGCACATAATTTTTCATTAAAATGCCTTATGGTGCTTTAAAACTTTTTCCAAACTCAACAGTATGATCCTGAGGGAACACTATTGGAAAAGCTTTCTGAACCCCTGTAGGGTCTATATGAAACTGGAACTAGCAGCATTTTACATTTCCTGACAGACTGGAATTATTACTTTGGCTACTGCCAGCTGTCAGCTTTAAAGAAAGCTTTTTTCTCCTCTGCATTTTACCTCAATATTTTCTGTATTATATTTTAATTACTTTTCAGAAGGATAAACTGTTAGAGGAAAGTTAATTAATACTGTTGCACACAAATATACTCCTGTCTTTGCCAAATAAATCTTTCCATTTGCATTATCATATCACACCAAGAAACACCCTCCTGAAAGGCACAGGCAGTTCCTTCTCCCAGAAGTGAATTTTACATGATAAATCCTTTAGAAGATAAACTTTGTTATCTCTCGCAGAGGAGAAGTATACTGCAGAAACAGGAGAAAACAAAGTAACTAAAAATGTTACTCCTGAGCAGAATCAATATTTTGGGGGAAAAAAAGTATTAAGAGACACATGGTTTTTCTGTAGGGAAAAAAATCTGTGCTAACCTCTGAGTTGAAAGGACCGTATCTGTGGCCAGCAGCATCTGGTTGCTCAGAGTAGAAGGCATAAACATAAGGCCTGAAAGAAAGAAAGGTCTTGTTTAGGTTAGCTTTCCTTTGACAACACCACAAAAACACAGGCTAGCCAGGTCAAGGCAAATCGACTCAGCTTTTCAAAGAGACTTAGCTCTATGGAAAAAGAACTGTTTCTCAGACATAGAATCCTACAATTATTTAGCAGTTCTTTGTTTCCATGGTATGATCAATTGCTTTGCAGCTTTATTATCAAACTGCTGATAGTTAAAAGCTGATATGAAAAAAAGAAACAAAAACCCCAAATCAACCAAACAAAAAAACCCCAAATCCCAAGGAACCCACACTAAATGCAAAACCCAAACAAATCCTTGAATCTGTGATGACTTGTAACAGACAAAAATAAATTTCAGAATTAAATATTTTCTTGTTCTTCCAGCTACTTATAAAGAGAAGACAAACTAGTGGTGGTCCAACAACAGCAGATGACAACAAGTTAATTACCTTTCATTGTCTGGAAGGGTTAACCACTGAAGTATTGTTAATATTCTGCGCTCATGGGGGATGACACTGGACCACAAAATACAAAGATATACGTTGTTATTATAAAATACAAAAAAGCATTAACAAAATGGTTACTATTAACTGAATTTAATACAAACATAATGTATCATAATAGCATAATTTCCTTCTAGCATGCTGTATCTTCTTTGTTGCTTGATACTGATTCTTAATCTGCAAACAGAATTACATCAGCCCTCCTGAGTGTCCACATACTCCAAAAGAAAGATGATTAAAAATTTGCAAATGTAGTCAGAACTCAAAGCAGTAAATCTACCTCTTCTAAGCAGGAGTAGATAAAAGATCTGTTCTGGTGGCTTTAACCCAGATGAACCTTTTTGTATGCTGCCATTGGATAGCTGGCATGGGTAAAATCCACTATATTGCTCCCATCAGTACAGGTTTAAAAAACCACCCTGCCCTGGCAGTATTCCTTTTTTCTGTTTCCAGACATTGGAAAAATTTCCAGTGCCTTAACAGTAGCCACTAAGGGCTGGGCTGGTGTGAATCAGGACAGAGCCATCTGAAACACAAGGCCAGCAGCACAGAGACTTGAACCCTGGGAGCTTCTCACTCTGAGAACAGACTCATCTCACTTAGGAAAGGCCAGGGACCTTCCATCTGCAGCTCAGTGACCACACAGTCATTTTAATACAATAGCACAGTCACTCCAGAATCCAGTGTATCAATAGCAGAATCCCAAGGCAGGAATCAGACACCACCATCAGTCACCATAATTAACTGTGTTCAGCACTCTTTGGAAACGTCTGGCAAAGAAATAGAGAAGGCAGCAGCCATTTGGAGATACCTTAGTTTTTAATGCCTTGTAGACAAACAGTAGTCCTCAGCCTCCAACTACACAGAGAACTTTGGGTTGTAAAAAAATCATAAAAATGAGAATTTATACTAAAATTTGCAAATAAGACAGAACTTTAAACAGGAATAATAATTTTGGGTACTGTCTAGTTTTCATATTTTATTACTTGTGCAATATGAAAAAAAGAAAATCCATTATTTCAATTAACTTGAAAATTCTGCTTTCCTGAAAGAGTCTGCATAAAAATTCTCCTAAAAATATTCTGTGTACCAAATGAAATAATGCAGTTTCAAGTCATATATATTTCAATCATGCATAAATTGGCTGCCTCACTCCCTTACTGGTGCCATTCATACAACCTGTTCTTGGCTACCTTTTTTACATTCTACATCCCCAGGCATGCATTGGTCAGGGTGTTTATGTAGACTAGGTAGCTACAGAGCTTAGGAACCACATTCATTTCTTCGGTTTGTAGAGCACCAGAGTGGAGCTCTGTCAGACTTCATCTTGCAAGCCTAAACCCATCATCAGCTTGTGGTGTGTTTTATTATTCCCTCCATGTGCTTTATGATATTTAGAACAGTAAAGCTTATTATTTATAAAGGAATCACAAAACAAAATAGTTAAATCCCCTTATTACTTCAGTCTTGTAGCTTAAACATTTTCCTTGCTCCTGCAATCCTACCAGAAGCTGTCACAAAAAGACTGATCTACATGAATTCCTCAAAAATTATCAAAATTCATTTGTTTTTGGTTGAAAGATACATTTTAGTTGAGACAAGGGAAAATAAGTTGGAATCATTAAACAACAGAACAAACAGCAAAGATCTCTCTCTTAAGAAACGGGAATGGGATATCTTGCTCAAAGGACAGTCTGTATTGTAAAATGAATGAATCAGACCTTTAAGTCAATTAGACTTAAAGTGATGTCACTTAACATAAGAGGACAATAAGAGTCTTCCACTCAGAGGACTAAGAAACATTGCTAGCAATACTAAGGAAGCAAAAAAACACACTTCCAAATGAAAGATAGTAATTTTTCACAGTCACAGTTTCTTTAGACAACTGTTAAAAGTCAGTGCATGAATCTAAAGCAGCAAACGGTAGCATCAGCTTTAGTTATCAGAAACATTGCACAAATGAGACAACAGAGGGTTACAGGTAGAGTCTCCAACATACCAAAAGCTTAGAAAGGAAAATAACTTAATAAACACTTACAATCAATTAATTTTGAATTATTAGTTAAAATCTCCAAAAAACAGAAAGTACTTACATAGACCAGAAGAACGTGCCAGCTTTCACCCCTTGCTTGGCTGCAGTAATCCAAATCTAATGAGGAAAATATAAGAGGATTAGAATGTGTTCAGATCTCTAATGACTCTCTGAAATCAAAAGAAAATGTTTTCAAGACACATTCTTCTACCCTGAGCCTGGAAGTGAAAATTGCAGTTTTCAGCATCGGCCCTAATTTGAAAACAAGGAGTGACAAACCTGTGCAAACTCTGTAGCAGTGGATCAGCTGCTGTGCTCTAGACTTTCACCCCTAAATCTCTATGTTGCTTTTAATTAAAAGCACTAAGATTCATGGCCAGGAATTTCTCCAGTATTTAATTTCATTTTCAAAACCCAGCCACTACTCACATGACCCTTTTAGCATTCAGGTTTTGGAGGATACTCCATAAGAAAGGAACCTTAACACTAATCAGTGTCTGCACAAATGTCCCTCCCCCCAGTATCCTACAATCAGTAGCCATCAACAGAAAACGTGTTAGAAGAGTACACAAAAAAGGCCACAGAGAGTGTTAAGGTGTTAAGACTGCAGGGAGGGACACCTTCCTACACAGATGTTTAGGAACTTCTTGAGCTCCTGGCAGTGTGATTGATGGAAATGATGGAAAAATATCCATGAAATATTCAAACACTTTTTTCAATCCTTTAAGTCCTTTGTATACTTTTAGCTATAAATCAGTTTGCTGCACTGAGTCCCACAATGTAATCACACACTCCATGAGTGTATTTTAAATTTTGCTTGGTTTAAAACCTGCTGGTTTAAAACCAGTGGGGTTAGGGTACCATTCTCATACTTCAAAACAGGTTATTAATCCTTTTTCTTCCCACTTCTATACAACATTCATGATATACCCCTCTATTTATTCCATTTCAAACATGAGTTTGTTTGATCTTTCTCTAATGAAAGCTATACCATACTCCTGGTTATCCTCATCACCATCTTTCTCTTTCCTATCCTATGACTATACAAGGCAGGGGAATGAGAATGTTGGAACATCAGAAAGGTTCACAATCAAGGAAAACAAACAATGCATTTGTAGCTCTACAGAAATAAACTTGCAAGGAACTATCCAAGTTATCTCAAAACTCATTTCAAAAGTGGCAATGGCTTAAAGGTTTGCACTGTGTATAGAGCTAGATGATTTCCTCCCATTTGCTACACATACCACAATGTATACACTCCACGAGGAGTTAAGACAAAATGTAGCTCACATAATAATTGCAGCTTTTTGTTTACTTTAAATTAAACAAAATACATTCGAAGTCCCTGTATCTTGCTAAAACAGGTACTTAGAAATTGTCATCTGGACATGCATCATTCAAATGTCATGCCTGAATTATTCATACACCAGTCTTAATTGAAATTGACTTGGAACAGTAATATAAGATCATTTGCACAATGAGGCTATAGTTAACAGCAATTAGTTTTGGATATTGTAATGATATTTATGTAAAATTGGTCATATTTTCATTTCCATTGCCCTGGACACAACCCTTACCTCTCACCTCCTGTTCCAACGAATCTGACTGGACTCAGTTCAATTAAATTAAAATCACATCTTTAAAATGTCATTTGTTTTCATCTTCTTCTAACATTTTGATAATGCATCCTTCTTTTCCAGTGAAAACTACATCCAGAATAACACTATAGAAATGATGTTTTACTAAATACGTGCAGCATGATCAGGAGCAGAATGGTCACAGTTTTGGAGCCCACTCTTTGTTTACAGGTGCTTCTCCTCAAGAATCTGATTTCAGGCTTGGTTCATATTTACACACTCCAGCTATCACCAAACATCTCCCCCAGCCTCTGCAGCCCCAGCTTTCCACAAGCACCACATTTTGCATGGTGACAATGATCACAAGTTGATATAGCTGCACAGTAACTGCCCAAAAAAAAAAAATACAAGAAGAAATTGCTTTGGACTTACATAGGTATATAGGATTTTTGGGGTTGTAGTTGAATAAAAACAATATTGTTTTCAATATCTCAGGACACTGAAATTGATGGGATGGCACCAAAGGATGCAAGTGAACAGGAAATATGAGGAAGCATGCCTACAACCCAGAGACCACATCACTGAGCCAACACTCAGCAGTCAGAAGCACAACTGCAATGCAAGAATCCTTGTTTGTGCCTCATAAGTCAGCACAGTTAGGGTATATAACCAGCCTAGATACTGTCTAATTAAGACAGTTATTCATTATCTATTCATTAGTGCATCATGGTATTCCCAGGTGAAAGTGGGCTCACACTTAAAGTGATTACATTTTCCTTTGCATTGCATATTTATTCCTAGAGAAATACCCAGTCATGGCAGAGAAAAGAGGTCAAAGACACATTCAGCATGAAATCTGTGTCACCTCCCACTGTTGTCATGTTCTCTCTTGCTTTACTAGCAAAACCATTGTCACTGCAGCACATTTATTTTTCTTTGAAAATGTTTGTGTTCCTTGTTATTCTAAATAATTTTGCAGAAGGGAAGGTACCAATAAACTAAGTCCAGGGAATTCTGTGTTTGGATTTTACTAATGTAAGCTCTAATTTTACTTCCTGGTGCTTAGGTTCACACAAGCCCAAACTGTCCAGTCTGCTGGGTTTTTTAAATGAGACCAGCCAATTTCTACCCTCAGAAGCTGAATATTTCCCATGCTGCTCCTGTCTTAGTACAGCTGAATTCACCTCTGAGCCTGTGTATTTTAGGCAAGGATTTTAAACACGTGCCAAAAGACACTCTCCCTTCAGCCATGCAAGCAAAACACCCACCACTCTGACAGATGAATAACTGCATCACTGGTAAATTTGCCAAGGTAGCCAGCACATCTGTGAGAAAGTGATGATTATATTTTTATTCTCATTAAGCACAGGCTGTGTTTCATGCAGCACCTGAAAACATGCACACCTTTCAGCGCTGGGGTAATGCACATAAGTGGAGATGGCTCCCAGGTGGGCAGTTCTAAGAGCAGTAAGTGCAGCCCAAAGGCACCCAGACTGGCTTCAGAGAGGGAATAGCTGCACCTGCCAGTATTTCACCTCAGGAATGCAGCCATTTACATTGGCATTAGCTGTTTAGATGAGTACATGTGTCTGCTGCACTTGAAATAAGATGAATAGCTAAGACAAGGATCTGTTGAAGTCAAAAATCAGCAAATCAAAAGGCCCCTATCTGTCTACAACATCTGAGTGAGTCTGAATGACTCTATCCTGACTGGCAGGCAGAGCCTGATCCAACTCAAGCTTACAACAAACCACTACTGGACCTTTGCTCTCCTTTGTTTTTTAAGGGAAAAAAAAAACAAAACAAAACAAAACAAATCCCACCTCGCCAGCCCTTTGATATACTTGAATCCAAACCACAAAAATTCAACACTATCCACCATGATACCTAAGATTGCTATTCAGCAAAACATTTGTGGATGTCTTTCAACATGCAGAGAAGCAGCCATATCAAGGCAGAAGAATTTTCATTTGCATTGATCAAGCTCTAAATAAAATATTCAGCATGTTTTAGAGTTAAGACAGTGCAAGTGAATCTAGTGGTAGCTGTTTCTACTAGAAATGCCCTTTGTTGCCCAGACTCCTCAGTGGATAGGCAAAACTAGACAATACACTGGAGCAACTGATGGGTGTACACAAGTTTATTTAGTACTTTGGCTATAGGATAATAACTCCAGTAGAAATGCTGGCAAATTCTTACTGCAGCCTTATCACCAGTGAACACCTCTCACTGTGTTTAAGATAAATTAATTGTCTTTCAAGGCAGACTACAAGTTCTGCAGGAGAGCAGGATAGAAAAAATATTACCAGATGCCCTCTCAACTTTGTCCATTCAAACCAGTTGAAATTAAGAAGCAAATTAGAGTTATTGTCCTGCAAGGTTAGTACAATTTGTGAGATTATGCAATTTTTTTGCCATACATAACTACAATGGGTTTAACTGTTAACAGGTAGAATTTTATTGTCAGCTGTTTAACCATGTCAAATTCCCACTCTTGGCTTGTGCAGGGGACAAGCCTAATTGGCCACATTTCTGAAGTAATTTGCTTAAGCAGAGAGAAGGGAAATAAATATTTGAAAAATAGTAAGAGATCAACAACTGTCTTCATGCCATGCCACAAGAAATCAACAATATCTAGCTTTTCCGGTACAGAAAGACTGTTAAATTAATAATCTGTTAATAATCACAGATTCAAATCTAGTACAGACATGTGTCCCAAGAAATAGTACACATGCTCTCCTAGATATACATGAAACGCATCCTGTAAGCTGAATTACTTTTATTTTTATATCCTCTGTGTTGAATGGCTACAATTCTCCTCCTTTACTTATGGATGAAAGTAGGCAAGGCTAAGCAATAGGCTAAGTGTCAATGCTGTAGGGAACATGGAAGTCCCAGGTTCTCCCTTCTTACTGCCTGACACACAGGTATGTAAGTACTTTATCCAGAGTTATTCAAGTTAGCTGTGGAATTTTCTTTGAAAATCTGCACAGAAAGTGGGACACCTCCCTGGATTTAATCTTCCATGAATAAACAAGAGCCCACAACTTCACAAAGGCTGACACATCAGCTTTTGACACATTAGATGCATCAAAGGCTGATGCAGCAATGGGAAATCCCTTCCAGATCCAGGCAAAGGTGGGAAGGAGGAAATCACAGCATTTCCTAGTAAAGAAATGTGTGCAAGACTGGTGCAAGCATGTGGAATTAATATCACTCCTGCACCATTTGCTATTTGTTCTGCCAACAAGGTAAAATGTGGAGTAGTTGCTTCCATGCTTCTTACATGACACAAATGTTCTCCCAGACTTGGCAACTAAGCATTGCCTTCTTTCCCAGACAGAAGATTTTTGGTACAAGAAGTCTATTAAATAAAAAGACAGACTCAGGGTCCTGTTGCTTGTTCATGGCTCAAGCTGGATAAAAAGAAATACTTGTCTGAATTATAAACATCTCTCCTTCTGCTTCCCCTACCAATCAACAAAGTGACTGCAAGACCTGCTCAGGACAGAAAGGCTTTCTGAAGCTCCTTCTGTAATTATTAGACAGACAAAAATCAACAAAATTCCAATAATTGTTTTATTCTAAATACTGATATATAAATTTGGATGAATCAGGAACATCAAGTTAAGACGCAGGGTGATGACAGCTGTAGTCTTCAAGGCATACCTATGGACATTAAAGACAGTTTCACAGCATACTGTCTATTACCCAGGAATGTCATGGCCATGTTTAAGGATTAACATCTCAAGATAGTCCTTTTTGAAGACTGTAGTCTTTAAAAGGTTGATAGTTGATAAAGCTACATACCAGGCACCCTAAACATCCATCAATACTTTCATAATTATGATATTTCTGAAGTGAAAGATATCTTTTGGACCCAAACTCAGATCCAATCCAGGTTACTGTGTGAAGGAGGCTCTCTGTCCCCATTAACCACAGACCAGCAGTTTTATACCTTGCCTCTTCTGACCTTGGAGAGCCTAATTCGTTATTTTTAAAGATCATGAAAGATTCACTTCAAAAAAAACAATGTATTGTCTGTAGTCTAAGCTTAAATTCACTACATCAAACCAAGGCATGGAAAACTACTGCTTAACAGAAGCCAAAGACAGCTGGGGCCTAAATTTAGTGCCTGAAGTTACTTGGGATGAAAACAAGAATGTCAGTGTCATGAAAAATGAGCAGTAAACTTAGTTTCCCCCATGGGCCCTGATGCTCACCATTTCTGTGAGATGCTGTTGCAGTATGAGGATTGGTTTTACGGCTGTTTCCTATGAAACACTTTTGTTTTGAAAACAAGTTGGTTTTAAGCTTATATAATAAATCACCATTGTATACTAAATCAGGAAGTCCCATAACCAACTACAGCACCCTGAAACACTTCCAAGCTACTCTCTCCCCCCTTCTCCCTTTCCCAATGCTAATAATTTCTCATAATTCCTGGAGTAAAAGCACTCAGCTACTCATCTGCCAAATCCCACTGATGTCTGTGGCAATCTTGCTGTTTTCCAGCAGAAAATTGAGCAGAACAACAAAAGAAAGGAAGAAGGAAAGACCACTGAACCCCCCCACATTTTCAGAGAGCCATATATAGTAGGTCTGTTTCCAGAAGCAAGAAAGTATTTCAGAGATTATCAACATTAAATGACATTCTTTTCTAGGCAGTTTTAACCATAAGACAAGGCTGGGAGCCTCAGACACTTTTTCTATCTTCTTACACAGAAAAACAGTAACTTCCAATCCTGCACAAACCATATCCCACTCTGCAGGTTTTGAGTACTTCAATTTGAGACTCAGGACCTAAAAAAGAGCTGAGTATGTGATATGACAGACAGGATCCCTGTGAGGAGCAGACTGAATACCCCTTGATTGTACTGTCTTATCTTTCAATACCCAGCTATTTTGGGCAGCCTATGTCAATGTCATATTTAAAGAGAATAATAAAAAGGAGTTAGAAACTGACTGTATCTAACCAATACATAGGCAAAGATAACTACTCATAAAAATCTGCAGTCCTCTTATCAAATGTGCAACTCTTGCACATACAGAGAGAGTATAATTTATATCATATTTCTGCAAGAGATCCATCATCTCCTTACCCAGCTATTGTGGCCACTCTTCCAGCTTTACCCAATTTATGGGTTTCAATCATATTATGTGCATGGGGATTGAATTACAGTCCTTCCTCTGTGCATTTGCTTCCAATTTTCCAAAGATATGTCCAGTTTATTACATGATTTGAGTGTTTCCTTTTTAACAATTCTTTAGAACAACTGGTTTATTTTATCATCCCTATTTGGGTATGCAACACCCCCACGCACACACACCCCATCCTCTGAGGATTTCATGCAGCATAAGGTCACCTACTGTTGTGTAACTCTCTTGAACCCTTCTCAGATCACATTTTTCATACAGAAAATCTTTTATTCTACAGTAGCATAGATGTGGGAATTAACAATGTTCCCCACACAACACAGCAAGTAGGTGATGACGTTAGACTTATAGACTTATATCACATTTATAAAATGTCATAGCTTAAAAGTAGAGACATTTATACAAGCTCCAACAATTAGTTCTCCACTAACTCCTACCTAACCATGATTAAGGTTAAGATGCAAAATTAAATTTGGAATGCATAATTCAATTTCAGCTGCTTAATGAGTTGTCACAGAGCAGTTGAGCCACAGTATTATCTATGAGACTTCAGACTGGAGCAGGTTTTAACTTCTGTGGCTCTGGCTGTAGCTGAGATAAAGAGGTTACACACTGCTGCTCCTTCACTGCCCCTAGTTTTGATCCTGATTCTTTGCTTACACCTGGAAAGAAAACAGGTACAGTCCTCACCCTCTCTTCTCCTCATCACCCATGCCAAAAGCTAACTCAGGTCAAGGGAGCGCCTACACTCACTGACAGATTTTACAACAGCACAAATACCTCATTCTGGCTCAGCTACAGCCAGACATCTGTCTGTTACACATCTGCCTGCAGCTCTAAATTGCCTTGTCTCACATTTGTTGTGGACTAAACGACATGCAGACAACACACACTTGCTAAGCCTACAACTGTCTGAGTAACTCCCTTTAGCCTCTTGGGATATTTCCATCTAAAGAGATTTGGGGGACGATATGGATCAATTTAGCAAACAGAAATGACAAATTATGGTGTTCCCAAGCCCCTTCTGATTTCCTCACTTCTACCATCTCACTTTTGTGAGGTTAATTCATCAGACAGCATTTAAACCATAGTTCCCTAAACAGTCAGTGCAATGAAATGTGCATGCACCTTGGCTCCTGGCACTTAAAACTTACAAGTTTTACTTTTGTTGTCAAAGCAAGCCAGCACAGCATGCACTAATAGAGAAAAGTACAGCAGAAGCAAGGGCACTGTCTTAGCTGTAGTAACACAGAAAACTTGGAAGGACTCCATTTCCTTGCCCAGAATAAGGGTTCAGAGCTAGACAAACCAACACTAAGAGAGTGGACACAGTTCAGCCTCTACTGCTGTGCTCAAGGCAGAAAATAATTCTCAAGTTTCCACAGCCTCTGCAGTAAATCAGGTAACAGTGACTACTTGTGGGCTTAACTAATAATTATGAAATTTTGCCGGGCTATGCTGACAAAATATTTATATTAAAACTGCTCAAGAACATTACTAGGACAAAAACCTGAGAAACCTATAATGAAAAGGAAACATTATGCCACAGTAACAAAATTACAGTGTTACACTGCTGCCTCAAGTGAGGGTTTTATGCTAGCTGCGTCTAATTTATACTTATCAGTGCAAGCACCTTTCCATAGTCAATGGATTTATTATTCTGAAAAGCAAAAGCCAACTTGAAACATTACATTAAACTGATAGACAGAGCACCAGCTGGGGGGCAGGGGGTAGGGATTAGGTACAAATTGTTCACATATGGGTATTTTTAATTATTATTATTGGCTATGTTCCACAGCATAGGGGGAGGGGGAGAAGAGGGAGGAAGAAAGAAGTAGGAGGGAATTTGAAACTTACTGGTTGACCTCCCCACCATCTGTGATTGAATTTCTCTCGCCCTCGAAGACTGAAGCTGGCATCAAACACTGGGTCATACATCGAATTGCCAACAATCCCATGTGATTCAGGATAGAGTCCCTTTGTGCAGAAGCAGATTAATTAGTAAAACCCTAATGCACACAAATGCAGTGCTTCATAGCTATCTGCAAATACCATTAAATGATTTTAAAATAAGTATCTTTTTAACTACATACCAGAAAAAGGCTTTTACTTTCAGATAAGCATGTTTAAATCTGGCTGTAGTAATGAAAGCAGTGAGAGATGATTGAATTGTGCTAAAAGCACAAAAACTCCTGTCACTCAATACTTTCAAGTTTTTCACATTGTTTAGAAGTTACTCTGAGGTCATCAAATAAAAGCATAAATATATGAAAAGACCGATCTGTACTTTCAGATTCCTCTTCATGAATGCCCTTTCTGGACACAGTAATTCATTCTTTGGTTGCAAGAGTAATACTTAGCATTTCCATTTTATAATATTTTATTTTCATGAGTGCTTCTGTTAGATAAGTTATTTCCAAGAAAAAGGACTGAGGCACATCACCCAAATCATGGCTTTGTATCACAAATTGTCCTGCAGCAAAAGCAATTCAGGGAGAAGAGCAGAAAATTCCTTTCTCTGGGCCCTCTCCCCTCCCAACCTATTCTTTCTCCATATGCTCCTGTCTCATCCATTGTGCAGCGGCTGCACAAGAAAAAAAAAAAAAGGAAGGGGAAAAAACTGCAGCTGTAGATGAAGAGTCCCTTCTGGGAGCTCTGGGAGCACACAGTGTCACACAGGTGTGGGGACAGCCTGGCTGCCAGCCCTGCCCTGGCTCCTCTCTGCCCAGGCACACTCAGCAGCTGCACACTGCCCCACTGACTCCGGCTGCTCCAGCACAGAAACAACTGCTGCTTGTGTTCAGGGCAGAATTTCAGGGGTGGTTTGTTTTCCCCCAGGAAAACTTTGACCTGTAATTATGCAGCAGTACAAGTAACTGCAAAAGCAGGCATAAGAAAGCATAGGAAAGCTGTGACAGTGTGTAATGGTGAGATACAATCCATTTCAACACTTCAAAATAAAATACTTAAATACATTTTCTTCAAAAGGAAGAAAATACTTAACATAAATAAATACCAAAGGATGGACAATGAAGCAGTTATATATATAACATACTTTTTTTTTTTTAAACCTTGCTTCCCCCATAACACACATTTTTACTCCAGTGCAACATTTTATCATGAAAAAAAGCTTCCCAGGGACTTACAGTAGCAAGGGTGTACAAGTTGGGGAATGTTTTCGTAGGGTAAACAGGTCGCATGTAAGGAGAATGTGTTCCACAAGATCCTGAAAAATCAAATGCAAATGTGGGGAAGCAGAGCCCTTAGACATGGAAAACAAAACCAGAGGAAGTAATTTCTGTAACTCAAAATGATGCAGAAACTAGTTAAATTTTAACTAATTTAAGTGAACTTTCTGCTGCTCAACAGCAGTCAGCAGTAAGGGCAGTAGTAAATCTATTAATGCACTCTTTGTACTTCACAACTAACTGAAATAATCCATCCAGATGATTCCAGAACAAGCTGTATTCCCACAGACAGGTTTTTTTTCCCTGAGCTAGTCTCCATCCAGAGTCACTGGAAGTCTCATGTTAAGTAAAACAATATGAGAAAACACAGGCTTATTTTAAGTAATAAATACACCAAAGCTGCAGTTTCACACTGGGCTTTGTGGCTTCAGCCCCCCCATCATAGAATCATTTAGGCTGGAAAGACTTTCAAGATCACTGAACCCAACCATAGCTGGCTGCACAAATATAAGGGCCAGCACACACAGGGGAACAAACCCCAACACATTTCAAGGATATTTTATGGCAAACACAAACTACCATGCAATACAGAGAGGCTCAACTATGCAGTGCACCCAGTCCTCCACAAACCCAAGAGGATGCCCATTCCCAGGAAGGTGAGTGTAGGGCATGTTTTCAGGCAGCTACCAGGCCTCCAAGTACAGCTTCTGCAGCCACTTATCCATACCTCTGACATTTCTGAATCAAGTGGAAAACACCGTGGGCACTTCCCAACTAGCCCTGAAGCATTCATGATACTACAGATGAACTTATTTGCCGACAAAACCACAGGAAGGTCAGTGATTCTGAGCAGCATTTCCCAAAGCAGCAGATGTGTGCTGCATTATTCAGGGTGCTTTCAAGTCACCAGGTGATATTACCTAATTTAAAGGGGATTTCTGCCATTTCATCTCCATGCTGACTCTTCTATTGCTTAACAAACAATGAAAGCAATCAGGCTGCAAGAGACTGTCTTTCATTTATTGAGAGAAAATAGATGTACTCACTCAGTTTTTCAATATTGGGCATGACCTTGTTCCCTTTCTTCATATATGATGCACGGAAACCATCAACAGAAAATATGATCAAAGGAGGACGAACAAAGCTAAAGGCAAAAGCAGCAGGAATATAAAGCAACATTTCAAAATTGTAGTTTTTTTTAATTTCCACTTGCTCACTGAGCCTCCAGGAAATCCAGAAGTTCAGTTACTGTATAAACTATAAACCTGTAGTCTTTTACATACTTAACAGACCAAGAGAATCATCACACTCAGTAAGAGCCAGTGTTCACTCACAGTCAGTCAAAGGGCTGATAGCCAACATAAAAGATGCCTTCCCTGAGCAGCTAAAAACATATAACCCAAAAAATCAAATGCTCATAGGAGTTGGAGAAGAAAAATTACCAAGCACAAGTATCCAGCTTAGCACACAATCTCTAGTTAAAAACTGCTGGTTAAAAAAGCTGGTTTTTCTCAAACAGAAGTCCACAGAGCATTTGGAGCAAGCTCTGTGAGGCACAGTTCATTCTAATGTACTACACATGATGGTATTTCATGTTATTTTATTACATACTGAATTTACTACTGCTACTGAAAGTCAAGTCCAAGCAGGCAGATATGTGCCATGGATGGATATACCTGGGCTTTTAATGTGCTGCAGGGGTTAGCAGCTGTCACTGTCATTAGGAGAAGCTCCTCCAAACAGCACAAGCTTGAGCTGCAACCCAACACAGCACCTGAGCAGATGCTTACCTTTAGGGATAGTAGTGGGACAAATGGTTTAAAAAAAATGGGTTTTACTTACTTTTTCCATGTCACTCGTGCTCAGATTCCTCACCAAGTTAAACCTGTACCCCCCACTGCACTTTAGAAATCGTTTCATTTAAGAGCATAACGCTAAAAGTACAAAATTCCTTTTAAAAAAAACAATGTCCTGAAGGGTGTTCATGTATGGCCTAACTTAAATTTTACTGAAAGCAGAACAACTTTCCACTGACTTCAGAGGAGTCTGACTACCTTCCCTATGCATGGTACTGCAGCAAACCCAGCAGCAGGTTATTGAAGACCAGGAGTTCAAACTCAAATATCATCCACCACTTCTCATCCAGCAGCTCAAAGGCAAATGCATGACAATATTATGAGCCTAAATAAAAGCAAATGCATTACAATATTATGAGCCTAAATGTACAAATGGTTAAGCCCAGGAAAACATCCAACCCAGAGTCATTCAGCCTGCACAACAGAGCCAGTGCAGAAACGCAGTGGGCAGAGGTCCAAGGCAGAGCTGGGGACCACTGGCTTTGCTGCATTTGCCTTTCCAGGTGCAAGCTAAATACTTACCCTGCTGGACATTCAGGGGCCTTCATCTCTTCACAGTCATCATCCACCCAGTGGGTTTCTCCTACCAGAAAAGTCACATTAGAGTTTCAAAAAATAAAAAGTTACAGAATCTGTAGATACAGCTACAGGTTTCACAGAAAATATATATATATATAAATGATGTCTAGCTCCAGTTAATGGAATCATACTTCCCATGAATAATGAGAATGTCTTTTCACAAAGCTTAACAAGTAATCTGGTTATATTCTATTCAACAAAAATATCCAAACTAGCACTTCTACAAGCAGCTCTTAAACCTGGAGTTAAAAGTGTCCTTTTGACTGCAGTAGACAGTGGTGATGCTTTAGACACAGAGGTCATCTATTTTAATTTTTTTTTTATTTTTGATCTGTCAAAAACAGGTAGTGCTGCTTCTGGCTGTGAATTCCCACCCTCCTACCATCAGTTCTGATGGCTCCACGAGCTGATTCAGCTGGCTAAAGGCACAAAATAAAATTCATTCTGGGGAAGAAAAACAACTCTAAATAGTTTCCAGCTGGTTTAGAGAAATGATCAGCTCATGGATCAGGTGAGACTCAAGCTAAAAAAAGCATTAAATACTCCTTCAGAGCTAGATTAGTTAAAATTACTTTGTGTAATCGACCATTTTCTTAAGGTTTTCACTGCTGAATGCTGTCTATAGACTGGCTCATGACTTGCACTTTTACAGGTCAATTGAAAATAACAAATTATTAACTAACAACCCTACTTTCTGAACCCATCACTATTAAAGGAACTGCAATTCAACTAAAAGAACAAAACAAAAAACATCATAGAAAAGACCTGCAGGAAATGTGTGCTGCAGCAATTCCAACTGACCATGACAGGAGGTGGAGGAACAATTTCCAAGGGGAAAAATAAAAAACAAACAACACACTATCCTCAGATAGGCAAAGGCACGAATAAAGAGGAAACACTGTTCTCACATAAAGCTCAGTCCTGTCAGAGTTCCGGGGTCGTTGAGATAGTTTGTTATTACTCAATTAAACAAAGTTTATGTACATTAAAGCTGGAGACATACAAATTCCTCTGTCTTGACCCTTGTGAGAGGAAGCTCACAAAAAAGGCAGGAATTGGAAACTATACCAGTATTTAAGTAGTCTCAGCTTCTTGGGGAAGGGGAAGGACAACCTACAGGGCTTTGCTGGAAAACACATATTTCATCTGGATTTCCAACAGCAAAATCCAAGTAAACAAAAAGGCTCATTTTCAGTGTATGGATGGTTCTGGACTATTATAATTTGTCCAAAGTGGTGAAACCATTTCAAACAGTAACCCTTTCCCAGTAAAGTTAATGAATGAAAAAAACCCTAAGAACTCGGTGAGACAGAAAAGCAAAAACCTGTAGAGTTCATTACCAAGGATCTGAAGACCTGCTGTGAATGGCAGACACACTAGACAGGCATCCACACTCTAAGAGAGTGGAGCAGTGGATGAAAATAAAGTCTTCAAAGCCCATCCACCCTCCAAGCAGCGAGGCTGTTCTGCAGCCATGGTGTGTCACGGTCACCTGGAGCCCAGGACATCCACCTGCAGTAACAGCCCTCACATTCTTGCAACTCCTCTTCCACAAGAGACAAAGCCGACAGATATTAGGCCAAGTAGTTTGAGCAGGAGCTTTTGTGGTGGGGGAAGAGAGGTCTTTGGGACAGAGATAACCTATCTAGGAATGCTCCTTTCCTTCTGGGATCATTAGATATTCCTGCACTCCCGGTGATGCAGACAAATGCATCCGAACACTTCAGAGCATTGCTTTAAACTCTTCATTCACCTCCACCTCCTCTCTTTCTACCATTATCTCCACAGGCAAAGATAACTCCTTCAACATATTATTTATCTCTGCTAGTGCACATACAATTACAAATGCGATCCCCCACTTCCTCCACCTCCTAAAAAAAAAAAAAATCAAAGCAAAACAAGTAGAGTTCCTCTTTTTGATGAAAACTCTTTACCCTGCCTTCTATAGAGTTTGGAAAGATAAGAGGTAGAAAGACCAAAGACGTACCTTTGCAAACGACTTGGTAATTAGTACAACAATCTCCTCTACTTAAGCAGTCTTCAGAGCAGTGACAAGCATTGTCATCATTCCTGGTCTCTCCACAGCGATCTTTGGTACACTCCCAGCCCCGAGCTAAAATGTTCACAATGTAAGCAAGAATGAGAGATTGTAATCAAAGCAAAAAGTGTTCATTCAGGCTATAATGAAAACACTCTAGACTTTGAAGTAGGAATGTCAACCAGAATCCAACAAGGACCCTTGTCACTTGCAAGTGCAGGAGGGCTGCTCCACTAACCCGTGAGAGAATTTCTGCTACCCTCAGGTGTTGTATTCCAGGCTTTGTACAGTCTGAATGCCGGGGAAAAAAAACGTGGAAAGGAAAAGAAAAAAAACCACCATCTTCACAGATAAATGGTGGAACCTAAGCACAAACTAAGAATTTGGGTGATTCTTGGGTAAACTTTGCTTTTCCTCACAACTACTACAGTCCCCTGCTCAATTTGTAGAAAATAAGAAAGTAGAAAAGAGTCTATGTCAATGCAAACTGACACCTTACTCCCACCATCAGTTCCTCACTCATAGTGCAGATCCAGCACCAACCTCAAAGATATGAAAAAACAAGAGCTGTTTTTCAAAAAAAATCATGGCATGGCATGGCATGGCTGCTGTGAAAACTCCATCTTTCCTCATCTTGCAAATGAATTTAAGATTTGGCCTGTCTAAATTAGGTGCTCTCTTGGTAGTACATTGCTTTGGAACAGGGCCTACAGTTTTAAACAGATGGTTTTCCACAATAAGGCCTACCCAAGAAACTACAAAAATCACTTTAGACAACACGCAGTAAAAAAACACATATCAGAGCAGTCTTTTATCCCCTTTTTGCTTCTTTTGGGACATTTTCTATAAATGTGTAATATTTACAGATCACACATAGGATAATTGCCTGAATAAATGCCTGTGGGAGTGTATGACCATTAGCACAACAGCCCCAGAGGCTATACAGGTATCCATATGCAATGAACATGTGTCTGCTGAGGACAGGAGGGTGAGGAACTGAAATTCTGCCCTTTGGTAGCAGACATCATACTGAAAGTCTTCAAAAAGAGCCTCTCCTTCTGCAGACATTTACAGCAGACGCAGAACAGAGCCAGCCTAAAATTCAGAAATTTTTGGACTGGAACCAAACTTGTTTTTCATACTAGGTTAGCTCTCTTTTGATACCAATCTATGAAAATTATACAATCATAAACAGAACTGAGGAAGTCAGGACCTTCAAGCCTGGCACATCCACGAGTAATGGTATTTTTAATCATTACACTTTTCTTCTGGCTGCTTAGTTAGTGTAACACTTCAATAAAGCAAGAAAAAGTTCAATGGCAAAAATAAAAGGCACCTGTGTCAACTCTGACCACTGTGCAAACATTGAAGGAGATGGGTACAACTAATAATTTAAATGCACTATGCTAAGAAGTAAAATATAATTCATGTCCCTCTTTGAAGTTTTCCTTGCCTATGACTCATGGAAAAAAAAGGCCAAAAAAAGAAAGTGAACATATTGCTGTATTTCTGTCCCCCAGGGTGCAATGAATTGAAGTTAAATGTTTCTACCAGTGCAGTAATATGCATCCTAACACCTGGAAATCAGGGTCTGGGACACATGGAGCAAGCCCTGCTCCAAGAGGACCTGCACCCCTCCAATGATCCCAGCTTCCAAGGCACCCTCTCAAGTGAGTCTGAATTGATCCAATATTATCAGTTGGGATGAAAAAGGATGGCTGACACAAAACGACCAGCGTCCAGTTTTTGCCATGGCTTTTGATTGTAAGTTGAAGGTCAGACTGGTGCCTGAACACTGATTATTGCTTTTAATTTAGTGTCAGAAGACCTGCTCTTCTATGTGGTATGAAGAGCACCCTGCTTTTTCTGCCCCCGCAGTAAGGAGCGATAGGTGCACATTCCTACTGCTCCTTGCAAGGAAACACGGGCTGCATTTTGGGCTGGGCTGAGCCTGCCTGGTCAAGGCAGGCTGAAAAGGAGATGCAGGTTATGCCAAGGAGTGCTGGTTTATCAGGCAGGTACTGACCACTGGCAGAACCCAGGGGTCAGCAGTGCCTGGCAGTGCAGGACAGGACACCCACCATACCTGTCTTCAAGCACAGTTCATCAAAGTCGAAGCAGCAGCTGTTGTAGCTCTTGCACAGGTTGTCACAGCGGCAGCCAGGAGGCTCTGCCTCTTGAAGTTCAAAGCATCTGTTTTTGCAGGAGCCAGAGGTATTGATCCAGGGGGAATCTGACAGGACTGTGTGGAACAAGAGACAGGGCAACATCTGTCAGGCTGGCAGCGAAGGGACAGGCGGCTCAGCCCCGAGCCACCCGAATGAGCAAGACCTTGGATGCTTGCTCTGGGAAAGGGAAGGGAGCAGGGAGAGCAGAACTGCTTGAAGGAATGATACAAAAAAAGAACAAATTCAAAAAGAGTTGTTCTTTTGGGGGAAAAAAAAAAAAAAAAGGAAGCAGCATGCTGTGATAACATCCTGCAAAGAAACAGCCCTGGCTTTACCTCTGTAACAATCAAGAGATCATTAGCAGAAATGTATTGAAGTCTCCAAGGCCCCATTCCAGGAGCTGCAGCTATTCCACAGAAGCAGGCCTTTGTTTTCAGAAACCAAGTGACATTTTCATGGCTGGCTGGGCAGTTTACATAGGAAAGGACTCCAATTAATCTACATGCAGACAGCAGGACTTAGTTTGCTACACTGGAAGGTGTCAAATCAATGTGAAGCTTGAAAGGAAACTTTAAAATGCTCTATAAATTAATAGAGAAATAAAGCAAGGCTTTTTGATGGGCTTCTGCAGAGCACCAAATTGGAAAAACTTAAAAAAATAGAGAGGTATTTAAGAAATCAATAATTATTATGTGCATAAGTAAATGGAGGACTGCCAGTCTGCAAACCATGAATAATAAATTAGACTTCAATAATCTATTTATTAGTAAGGGTCCTTAATGTCAAAGCTGATCTACGTCTGCTCCTTTCTCAAAGCTTACTATTTTATACACTTTATATATTTTTAAAGTTTTTCCTGTAGGAGAATCCTACATAGCAAGTTATACAAAGCAGGAAAATTGTGAACTGTTCTCTAGGATTAATTGTATTTTATAATATAAAATAAGGAATGTATGTCATCCTTTAATATAGAGGTGTTCCATGGAAAATTTCACAATGCCTTTTGTTCCTTGAAAGACCTATTAAAATTAAGTATTTGAAGTTGTCTTGTGTTTTGTTTTCTTTCAGGCCATGGTTTGGTTTTGGGTTTGGCAAACCTCACCATGATTAGCAGTGTGACTCTTAGAGGACTGACGCAACGGCACTTTTGGGAAATAGTTGCTCTGATATTTTCTTATGTACTTTTTCCCCTACACTTTTACATAGCTGAGAGTTTAGTTTCCACATAAACTGAAGGGAAATCTCTTCCCAAGTAAGATGGCATTAACTGAACACTGTGAGAATGAATGGAAAAGGTGATGAAGGGGAAGTTTGGAGGTGACACTGTAGCAGCTCATGTCTCACCAGCTCTCATCCCAAGCACTACTGCTCCACCACTTTCCTTGGAGTGGCACTGACTGGACACAAGCCACTTCAGGGAGTAAACCTGTCAGAAAATCTGCTACAGCAAGATCACAGGTAAGACCCCAAATGTACCGTGGTTGCAGTCATGGCTCACAGCACTGCCAAGGCACACTCACATAACTGCTGGAAAAGGCAGTAGCAGACAACCCCATCTTTCTGCTTTTGTGGGGGTTTATTTCAATCAGGTCAGCAGCATCCAGGGTGAGTAACACCATACACACAGTGAAGTTTCACTCTATAGGTACATACCCTACCAGCATGCTCCTAGTGAGCCACTGGTATTCTGGCTATCTGAAATTCCAAGGAGATAAAGATTGTGCATCTATGCTGGCAATACACAGATCAGTATTTTGTTTGCTTACGTAAGTAGGTCACAAAGCTATGCTAGAAATTAATCACATGAGAATTGTTTCAAATCATGTTAACACTCAAATTTTCAAAGCTATGAAGTGGCAGCCCTTACTTTTGACGACAGCTGCTTCCTATCAGACGCTTCTGAAAAATCTCTTACCAAGAAATATTTTTCATGTCATTTAACCTCTTCCACTACTTTCTCTTTTGGAAGCTAGGTAATATATAATCACAGATCCAGTAAGCTGCAAATCAAACTATTAGAATATATAATATTAGGTACTAGAAACTTAAAGGTATTACATACCAGCACATAAACCTTACCCTGGCCATTACCCTCTTCATTTCAAACGGTTAAGAGTGAGAGGTTTTCAGAAGGCCAAAAACCACCAAAACCAACACATCAATATGTGTTTGGGAAAGAGAAGGTGTAAATCTGACTGCAGATTATTTCATATACAGTTAACTGCTGCTCAAGGAATGAGCTACCTGCTGTAAAGAGCAGCTTATTTATACCAGGGAACCACTCAAACAAATTGCCCACAGAAGCTGTGCAATCTCAGAGCTCGAAGATTTTCAAGAAGGGCTGGGCCAAGATCTGTCAGAAGCACTCCTGCAACAACTCACCAGGTCTTGTGATATGGCTACATGGCTGTTCAACATCCCTTCTAGCTCCATCTTCTATAACTGCAAGTAGGGTTCCCATTTAATGCAAGAAAGGTTTACCTCACCTACCTTGTCTAAGTTTTTCACATCTCTTGATGACCACCTCATTAGTGATGTAGCGAATTATCCCAAATCACTTAGCAAATTCAAGTCACACGTCCTGAGTCAATGTAGGACACTTTCCATATTGCAACACGAAAGCAAACTTGCTGAATTTCTCCAGATACTTTAAGATCATTCCTTTGTTTCTCATGCTTGACCTTGCCTTTGCAGCCAGACCATGATTTTCAGGTCATGCACAATGCCATGGCACAGGTACTGGCGCATGCAAAACAGTTTGGAAATATATCATCAGGACCTCTCTCCCTGGTGAGCACTTTCAAATTATCAAAAACCTCTGTACAGAACAAACTTGGACAGTTTAACATGCTTTTCAAAACTCCTGCAGTCAAATGGTGCAGCAAGCACTGGGACTCAGCCTGAAGATCCTTCTGTCCTTATTTCATACATGAAGCTTTACACATTATTTTCCATACATTTCTTTTTTTGCCACTGAGTTCAAAACAGCCATCTAATTGTCTTCTGCCATAGGTTAGAGAGTGAAGCTAAATAGGGCAATAATGCCTTTGTGACTCAGTTCAAGGAAGTTGTTACATTTCCATTTTAAAGGTGTTATATTTATCTTAGAAAAAGTGTTATATTTATCTTAGAGAGTGCAATACTGAACTATTTCTTTTTATTCTGTCTAATTATTAGGTTTAAAAATAATGACATCCATTTATTTGCAGTAGTGTTTAAAACAGGACTCCGCAATATAGACATGATTACAGAGTCATTATGAGAAGGAGACTACCTAGTAAAAATCTGCCATTTTGAATCACACATGGAACAACCAAATACTTAAACAAAACATCTGGAGTTCTAGTTCTGCTAAATGACACCCCTATTATGAACTTGCTTTTCATTTTTGCAATGAGTTAAGTCCAAATAAAAAGTCAAATAAGGGAAAAAATACAAGTGTTCCAACAGAAGAAAAGCGTGACTCCATTTTTAATGGCATGCTAAAAACTACAGAGAGAAGAGATTGAAAAACTACAGTGTTTCTCCTTTCAAAGCATTAAGTTATCCTACTGTGATCAAGAACCATGCTTCAAGTGATTACTAAGGCCAGTTTCCCTGAAAGTGCTTAAAGAAGATGGCAAGGAAATTCATAAAGCAAGTAACTTACAAAGGCAAAGTAATGGAAAAATGTGAGCTTTGGTTCTCTACTGTCTCTTAAAATTTTGAGTGAAAAATTTATTTCAATTAAATAATTTGTTGGGTACAAATATTCAACATCTCAAATGTATAAAGACATCTGTACATTGTACAAAGAGAGCTAGAAGGGTGGTTTTAACCACTGTAGTGGTATTTTGGCATACATTTGCAAGGGACTAGGAAAGAAACATGATGTTTTTGATCACAGTAGACTTCTATGCTAGATGAAAATTTGCTTACAACCATGGCATACCTCTAGAGAAATAAAAAATTGGTTCCTATAATAATGATTGGTAAATAAAATGTTTTGTCAATGTAAAATAATTCTCAACATCAAGACACTTCACAGTGAATAAGCTAAAGAACAGTGAGCTTGAAAAAGAATTTATACCAATCTTTTTTTCTGGATATTTTGTTGGAATGCTCTTCTAATGAAGTATAATTGGAAGTCATGCAATTAAGAGTGACTAAGGTTCTTTGATCACGGTGTTTTCAGTTTGCTAAAAAAACTGCACATCTCCGGTGTAATTTTTTGCTGTCTATACTTTACTGTGACTATACTCCTTTATGATTTGCTATGATTTTTTTTTTTTTTTCTCCTGCAATAAAAGTAACAAAGCTACATAAACACAGAATGGACAAAATCCCCCTTTTGTCTCTCATTACTGCACCCTTGACTGGACTACTTCAATGCCAAGTGTTGGGTCAATCTCACCTGTAAGCAAATTTTCACTAGATTTCCAAAAGTACTCTGTCTCCTGTGCTTTTCAAGAGATCCTGTGTTTCTTCCTACTTTTCTGGAATGCTGAGCTGGTCCTCCAGCTACTGGAAGGAGCACACAGCTACTGTTCCCAGCCCTGGAGGTGTTGAACAGTGCTGGCTGTCTCAGCAGAGTTGGCACCGATCAGCAGCAATAGGACCCCAATATCAGACCCCTGGGTCTTCAGTAAAAACCATCTGAGCCCTGCCCTAGATAGTCACCAGTGAAAGCAAAGCAACTGGCACTCAGGTGTTGAACACTTGAAATGCAAATCATTCCCATCCCTATTACACACACTACACATCTGTTCTACAGTTAACATCCTACAAGATTTTAAAAATTATTTTTCAAGCAATTTTTCTTTTACTGCAATAAAGAGCAAAAGCAACAGCCACTATCTTCTTGATTACCTAAAATGCCTCTACTCAGTGACCAGCAGCCCTGATAGTGGCTGTGATTAGACACCAATGCCTCAAAGAGGAAGGACAGAAGGACACAGATACATTACCAGGAACACAACATACTCTGGCCACGGCAAACAATTTTATAATTAAAATGCACAGGCTATCATTACAGACGGGCATTGCAAATGAAACCCTTTAACTCCGGTTACGTTAACCAGCTCTAAGTCAATGACCGCAAGTTTCCTTTCTCCTGCCAAAGGAACAGAGACACAACTCAAGCCTGCTTTTTCTTGAAGAAAAAAAAACCTAGCTGTCTGGTATATACATTTTTCCATTTGGACTATGCTTGAGCTCACAGAACCCTATACTGCCCCTCAACATAAATAAGAGTTCATCCTGTGGCACGTTCTTGCTGTCTTCCAAAGAGCAGTAGAAGGCGTTAGGAAAGCAGAGGACCCGGTGACAGCACATCTGCACGAACACCTGCTCTCCTCTGCCAGCACTCTCCGCCGTCAGATGTCTGCCGTCTACTGTTCACAAACCAGCATGACCTCAGGAGCCACAGAAATCCCAAAAGCTTTTCTCACCAGTGCCTCTTGAAAGCATTAATCAAGTTTCTAGAAACCGCTTCAATAGCTACCAAAATAAACCCACCACCCTTGAAACCATCAGGGAGTTTCTCTTAGCATTAGAAGGAAGCCGTGCAGAGTACAGAACACTGCAAACACTTCAGGAGCTGATGAGACCAGTCTCTGTGAGACTGACAGTGCTCAGTCCTAAAATAAGCTAAATTTTCCATAGTCACATGCACACAGAGCAAAAGTTTAAGTAAATAGGAGACCTATAGGTGAGTCCCAAAGGTCAACTGACTTGGGCTCAGCGAGTTATTTATTCTTCTCTATATCCTAGAGGGAAAAGGAACAAGCAAACTACTGTTACAGAGTATGAAGGGTTTCTAACCACAGTCTGTAACATAAGGGTATATAGTGATGTACAATTTATGTCCGTTACTGTACCTGAGACCGGGCCCTCATCCCATTCTTCAGATCTCCTAAACCGATTTGTCGTAAATCCCATGCAGACATTTACTCCAAAGGCAAAAGCAAATAAGGATATAACCTGCAAAAAGTAAAATAGCAAAGTAAGCAAACCATGCAAGAGGCAGGACTTTTGCACTAAGAGCATTATGCATAAAGGGCAGAGATGGTCCTCAGTACGTTGGAGCTCCCTAGCACTGCAGTTCCCATCACTGGAGCAGCAGCTGACAGCGTCACCGTTGGAGAGTAACACAAACCAGAAGGGGTTTATGAATAAAACATCTCTTTCTGAAGCTGAAACGCTCCTTTTTGTAGGAACTTATTCAGGAGAGACGGGCTACTCCTCCTCTAAAAGCAAACACGCTCCTCTCCTCCCCTACCTGGTGCGAGTGGACGCAGCCCTGCTTAGCCATACCAGGGAATTCTTGAAAAGCCTGCGCCGCACCGTCGCCTTTTTTTATAGTGCGCGCAGAGCTCTGTTTGCTCGGGGAGTTCAGGCTATTAGCTACGAGTAATCCCACCTGGTGAGGTTGACAGGCTCGTGTGATTTGTCCAGGGGGTGATTTCATCATGTTTCACTCACAAATCGCAGCTCCGACTGCAAGAAGCTGCAGGCATCATCGCTCGCTCCGCCCTGCCCCCAAACGCACACCCGCGCTTTCATGTGGTTTCCTCTGGCGGAGCCGGGCCCGCTTGTGCCGCTGCGGCCAAGAGCTGTTCCTGCTCGTTTTATTCTCCTCGCAAGAGTAACATGCTCAGAAGAGAAACCAAATGCGTCTCCGTGTGGCTCGGGGAAGGAGGGGGGAAGCTGTCGGGGGCTCGGGGCAGATGTGGCGCTGCCCGCCCGGGCTGGCTCAGGTGTGGCAGAGCGGGGCCCGGGGCATTTTCAGCGGCGCTCTCCCGTGCGGCTGTGGCAGGGCACGGCTGCTATCGATGGAAACACAAGCAAGTTTCATCTGAATAACTGGAAACCCCAGACTTCCAGAAAGGAAGTGACACGTTCCCTCTGCCTCCCCATTTCCCCGTTTTCATCGACAACAGAAAGCTTGGCTGTTTGGATAAGCAGTTTTATTTACAAAGCGAATGATAATGCTGAACAGAATTACGGTTCAAATCAGTGGCCTAAATATTATTTGCCAAGGCAAATTATTTACCACTGTAGTTTGCCACTTTTTTTTCTCTGATGAAAGCTTCTTTCATGAAAGTGTTTACTAACAATTACATTTAAAGGGACGGAGTCAAGGTCTGTGAGCCCTCGGGTGGACCGAGCTTCCCTTGGGACCTGTCCCATATTCTGTACTGGCATTGAAAGACACAGTACAGTTTTCTTTAAAATATTTTGCAATATTAAACACATACAATTTTAAACTTTGTTTAGAGGTAACTTTTACCTGCTGAAATAACTCCCCCATCGTGTAGCTTTACAGAATAGAGTCTAAAAATCCCTTCCCTTTGCTGCCCAAGTGTCAGCATGCCAGCCTTTGCTAGGACCTGATCCTTTTTTATGCAGTTTCTTAACCGAAAGTGGCTCCATTGTGCAGCTGCAACTTTGCATTGCAAGGCTCAAGGCAATGTAATTAGCTCAGAAATTCCTACACCAGGACATTGTATTCCTTTTCATTGCAGAAACTGGGACTATGAATTCAAGACCCATCTTCTAATGTTCACTTTTTCACTGGCTGGGCCGAAAAAAAAAAATAGGCTGCAATAGGCACTATTTTTCTAGCAAAAACCTGTTTGTAGAGGTCTAAAAAAAGTGATCATCAAAGGTTTTACTAGCTGTTCCTATAAAATTCTTTGCCCTTAGCATCTGGTGTATCCTGTGGTTAAACAATTTCATCCCCAAGCACTAGGTAAGTACAGCAGTGTTTGACCTCAGAAGGGAAACCTAAAGTGTCACAAATAGAATTGCTCAACGGTGTTGCCTATGTATCTTAAATAATGAAGTTCGTGATTTCAGAGGCAAAATATGGGAACCAGCAGCCCCAAGTTCTCCTCCAGGCTAGGACCCTCAGATCACCAAGGGACTCAGGCAAAACACAATGCACCTTTTAAATCAGGTGGCCAATTTTGTGTGCCCAAACCAATACATGAAATCTCTGAGATGCTCTCAATTTCAGAGCCTTTGTTGTTCCTGCACATTTTCGTAACACACACGTCCTCAGTTTTTTTGAAAGAAAGTTTCTACATATGTTAAAAACGGCCATTCAGAAAAGATACCTCTCAACAAATAAAACTAAAAAATACAGAATTTTGAATGACTTCTACTGATTTAAGCATACATGTTTCATTCTCCCATTCATGTAACGTCACTGGAGCTTTAAATGTCACAATTCTACATAAATGGGAGAGCTTATTTTATGTTTCCTTGTCCCTATTACAAGTGTATTAAATTAATTAACTTCCTTTATATTGTCCTTTAGAACTACAGATAACTCTGAAACTGCTAATCTTTTCATCTGTGTTATGTAAGACACATTTTCCAGTAGCTCTGAACTGAACAGAGTCAGATGCACAATGTTCTTTTTGTCACTAGGATTCTGCCTGAAGCTATCCCACAGATTCAAAAGGAACTTATTAGCATAAACAAGGCCTAATGATTTTGTTCAGGAAAAATTTCACTGTTGGGATCAGTGGCAACTAATTTTTTCAGCAACTAATTGTCATTTTACTAATCAGTAAAGAAAGGACTAAAGCTGAAATAATGTGTTCCTGACCCGAATTCAGCAATTCAGTGGAATTTTTAAGGCTCAAATGAAACACATTAAAAAGGAATTTTAACAAGATCATCAGAATATGAAATACTTCTTCCTCAGTTTTTGTGCATGAAGTTTTGCCTTTGGCTTTTGGGGCTGGTATGATTGCACTGATTATTTAACACGGGCTGCAAAGCTGACAGCGAGGCACCAGATGGCGCTTACAGGAGACATCGAGCTCTGACATTTCCAGTTACAAACATTCACAGAGGTGCGGAATCACAGAATCCTCTAGGCTGGAAAAAAAACATTAAGATCACCGAGTCCAACCCCATGTCCACCACTAAACCACGTTCCTAAGTGCCACACCTAAGCGACTTTTAAATACCTCCAGGGATAGTGACTCCACCAGCTTCCCTGGGCAGTTTGACAACACTTTCTGTGAAGAAATTTTTCCTAATATCCAGTCTAAACCTCCCTTGGTATAACCTGAGGCCATCCTGTTACGTGTTTCTTGGAAGAAGAGAACAAACTCCACCTGGCTACAGCCTCGTTTCAAGGAGCTGTAGAGAGTGATAAGGTCTTCCCTGAGCCTCTTTTTCTCCAGGCTAACACCCCCAGCTCCCTCAGTTTCTCCTCATCTGTGCTCCAGACCCTTCTCCAGCTCTGTTTTCCTCCTGTGGACGTGCTCCAGCCCCTCAATGTCCTTTTTGAAGTGCAGAGCACAAAAATGAACCCAGGATTCAAGGTGCAGCCTTTCCAGTGCCAGGTCACTGCCCTGCTGGCCACACAGTTTCGGATCCAGGCCATTGGCCACCTTGGCTACCTGGGCACACACAATGGCTCGTGTTCAGCTGCTGTTGATCAGCACTCCGGGGTCCTTTTCTGCTGGGTAACAAACTGACTGCAGGTGTCCTCAACCCCCTTGTCCAGGTCATCATGAAAGATATTAAACAGAACTGACCCAGGTACTGAGCCTTGGAGACTGGACATCAACTGCATTTAACTCTTTCATCACTCTCTGGGCCCAGCCATCCAGACAGATTTTAAATCCATTGAAGAGGGCACACATCCAGCCCATGAATAGCCAGTTTCTCCAGAAGAATGCTATGGGAAATGGTGTCAAAAGCTATTCCACAGAGTTAACATAAGCATGGCAGTACTTACAGCCTCATATAAAACTCATTTTTCTTGATCAGTTTTTCTAATGAGAAAAGGAATTCAGAGAAATCAAGTATGCTGGCAGTGGACTCTAATAAAATGAGCCTTTTTAGCTACTCCTGTCAACTTTGCCCTGAATGCCTTTGGTGACTGGACGGCCAGGGTGAAAGGCCTCCAGTAGGGCTGACAGCAACATGAAAGACAGAAAGGTGAAGGACTTCTCTGTAGTGTCTCAGAGCTCTCATCCTCCCAAACACCTTTTAAATCCATGTATAGTTGTGGCCAAGACAAACAGTCAGTTGAGTGCACAAAATAGGAATTTCAAGGAACAAAACCTTTTGACAAACCATAGAAATTCAAGTAGTATTCACATCAAGCGTACTCAGGTACAAGCACTGGGAAACCAAATGAACTTTCAGCAGCCAGAGGAGTTGAGTACTTTACTGAAGACACCCTGAGTCAAAGAGGCACAGCATATCGAGCTGATTCCTGTGTATGAAGGACTTTAAACCATGTTTTGATTACAGACTCAGAGAATGGTTAAAGTTGGAAGGGACCACTGAAGGTCATTAGTTCAAAGTCCCTGATCAAACAGGATTCCCTAGAGCACATTCTAAGGATGATGAATATATCCAGAGAAGGAGACTCCACAGCCTCTCTGGGCAGCTTGTTCAGTGCTCAGTCACTCTCACGGTAAGTTCTTCCTCATGATCAGGTGAAACTTCAGAAGGCACAGGACTGACTGCCAAGGATCTGGACCACTATGTCCTCTGCTACCCCATGGGCCTGGGGACACCCACAAACCAGGCTGTGCTCACATGAAAGTACACCCTCCTCACCGCAGTTTCTCAAAACACCACCAGTCTTCAATTATCTGTCTGCTCATCACTGCCCCGAGGGGAATGGTATGCAAATCATAGTGCCTGGTGCCCTGGAGGGCTGTGCTGAGCATGACTTTCTTGGCCAGAAAGATCCATAAAGCAGTGCCAAACCCTCGGGGACAATCATGGACAAATTAAAGTCTTCAAAATTGCAGTTTGCTGCAGCCCAGCCCCTGAAGTACCAAGAGCCTTAGGCACATATAGACCCATCAGCATTTCTGAGCATCCTATATAATGCCTGCAGGGTTCACAGGGCTGGGGGAAGAGCACCCAGATACAGCCCAAACTCACTGAGTACCACCAGCAAAGCACGTCGACCAGCAAAGCATGTTGCACCCCTCCTTACCTCACCTCACCCTCATGTACGTGTCCTGCTCAAACACAGTGGGTTCATGCCTGACTCAAACTGAGTTCTGCCTACCCAGAGACAGAAAAGGAGCCACTGGTCAGGGGGGGACCCAAGCCCCTGTCTCTGCTTTACTTATGTAAAACTTAAGTGCTTACGTATACTTATGTATACTCGCTGGGGTAACACTGAAACACGGGTGAGCAGCGTGGTGAGAAAAAGGAGGACATAATGCAGGAGAGCTAGATTGTCTCACATCCCACATTGGATACAGTGGCTTCAGGGGTTCAGTGAGGACTGTGGATTTGTGACAGCACTGCAGCTCCAGAAACTGCCTGTGATGCCTGTGGAGGGGTCTTAGCCCAAGTGCACCTTCCACACACAGCCACCACCTGTGGTGGCATACAAGCAGAACAAGGTTTGTAAGCGAGGTTATGCCTTTTAGCAGGATAGCTAGGTCAGCTGGAAAGAGGAGAGGGGTTTTCAGTGACCTGCAGAAAGCTTTGGGTGCCTGAATGCTTGTCTCTCTCCCAGCCGTACCACCCACCCCAACACAGGGTGTCACACCTCTCACTGCCAGCCACACACGACAGCAGCACCGTTAACACCAGTCCCATATCTGTGCCTTCCTCATCTTCAAAGAAACTAATATATACCCAACTCACTTTCTGGACAACATTACTATTATGAAGCAGCCCAAGTACTTCATTAAAATGCACTGAGAATTATATTGCTTAAGACAGTGCTATATATAAATTCTAGGAACTGCAGAATAAAAACTGTTCTGTGCTGAAAAATCGCATCTTTAGGGAGAATATGAAGGAGTGAAACATGGACCCACAGGGCCCATGTGTGTTTTTAGCACAGTCCATAAAAGGCTGTGTATTCAGGCCCTCACTCTTGTTTTCCACTGCTTGATATGGGTGTCACAGGTGCCCATTAACAGCTTTACAATGGTCTTTTTCAAAGAGCTGTAGATTTCAGTGGAGTGAAATTCACCCACCTACCCATCCCAGACAGCAGTCTGGAGCTGTCAAGGGCCTTGCATATGCCACACACAATCACTGTTTATTTATTTGAATTTTACAGGTGATATAACCTATTACATCCCACAAAAACCGTAGCCCCTTTAAAATAATGAATTAAAGCTAAGTGAGAAAAAAAAACAAAACAAACCAACAAATAAACACTTAACAAACAAACAACAGCAAAAAAAAAAAATCTAAACTACCCAACCAACCAATCAAAAAAAAATCCCACAAGGATCGGAAAGCTACTTAATGATGTAAAAAGCAGATTTTCTAGACTTCAGATCATATTTCTAGTTTCTTTTTGTAATTTCTATGTACATCCTTTACCATGTTCAAACCTTTCTCAGTAGAATATTAGCTTTGAATCTCCTGGGTATATAAAACTTCTTGTGGAGACTTTTACAATAACCCTGTAATATATCTCTCTGACTTGATTATATTTACCCACAGCTCAAACTCTATTTTGGCACATTTTCAAGGTCAAGTCTTGGATATGATTAAAAAATTTCCAAGTGCTAGTCTCTCCCCTACAAGTAAAATGTGGATATAATTAATACTGTTTACACTGTTTTCTTTGCAAACAAGAGTTTCTGTTTGTTTGAAATATTTTTTTTCATGTTTCAGCACTTGGCTCAAAAAAGAAATATTTTAATTAATATCTTTCTCCTAGTTAATCTAAAAAAACCCCACTGATACTTTCAAAACAGCAAAATCCTATTTGATTTCAGTTTAAAGAGATATGTCACTAGGAATATTGTTCTCAATCTGCCTGCAGCTGAGACTTTGGACGTGCTTTGCAGCATCAATACTTCTGCAGAAAAATCAAAGTGGGGTCAGGCTGGAAACAGGATTCCCACACAACAAGTGAGGACGTGCCTTTGGGTGGGCACATTTTCCTCCTGGTTCTACATATAAGATGCATCTAGGGCTGAAGAACTGGCTGCTGGTGATGGGTGTTTCCACCTATGAAAGCTCATTTTTTTGGCATGATAAATAAATGCATGAACATAGAATAGACCTTGGCAGTGTTGCAGTTAAGACAAGAAAAAATAAAAAATAGCTGAGGGCCTTCTGGGGCTTGAACTTACTTCACATGAGCATGAGCCTGACTCAAGCAGACCTATTTTATTTGCATAAGGACTGCAGATCTACTCCACTAAATGCAATCAGTCCAGCACAAAGAGAGGGAATTCCTGAAGAAATTAGGAGAGCTGATGAAAAAGAGATGTCCTCTTAAAGAGAAAAACAACAATTATTAAACACTGCCTAAACTGCCTGATCTGATTCACTGGCCACATGAACATTTATGTGGCAGAGGATACAACAGGAACTATCCAGGCTTTTGGTCATAGAAAAATGTATAACATAGGGACACAGCTAATGTGTTAACAAACTTGATCCCATCTGCAGCCCTTTTTGGGTGTACTGATTTATCTCATAGTTTAAAGACACTTTTTGAGCTATCCCTAGGTGTTGAAGGGGGTGAGGTACTTCAATACCTTGGAAATAACTGGCTTTTCTTCACTTTTCCTTCAGAACAGAAATAAACCCAGCAAGTAGAATCCAGATACCTAATGACTACCGCCAGTCCTGGCAGACTGGCAAGTCCTTGCTATTTCTTCTATCCTGTCACCCCAGGCATTTCTAGAGATACACTGCAAATCAAAAGAGGTTAAAAACTTCCCTTCCTTGGGGAGGTTTTACAGTTGGATGAGTTTCCTGCCCTGTTGCTTAGCCCTGGCAGCAGTGGGACACAGTGAGCTGCCAAGTGCTGCTGCAGAGCCCCGGGCTGGGCACTGCAGCTGAGGAGATCCATGGGCAGGGGAGCAGGGAGGGCACAGGGACAAACTCTGCTCTCCCCAATCCCTCTGCTCCCAGGGGAGCGGGGAGGGCACAGGGACAAACTCTGCTCTCCCCCATTCCCTCTGCTCCCAGGGGAGCGCTGTCACCGCGGCATTGGCGGGACACGCTGCATTTCTTAATAGGCGTCTGCTGCTGCCTGTTGAAATGGCAAAGCACAAAAGTGTAAAACAATCACATCTTGCCTTTTGGGTCATTTCGGACAGATGGGCCACTTTCCAAGCATCACAAATTTTCCTGAGCTGAAACATGTCACCACAAGTTCAGTCGAAGGTCACACTTTTTTTTCTGATTTCAGCTGAGTGCAAAGATGACAAATGTAAGTACAAAGGGAAAAAACATCCTGTTGGAACAGAACTCCCTGTTTTCTACGGGCGAGAAAAATATAAGACAACATTTCAACAACAAAACAATGTGATCCATTGCTGAATGATATTTTTTAAACCCATATCATAATGTGTAACTGAAAAAATTTCGAAGTCTACAGGAATGCAATATCAAAATAATGAAGAAAAATGCTAGTAATCAAAAATATGCAACTCTGCATGGGTTTGCATAAGGATTATCAGGGGATTTTAGGCAAATACTTTTTTCACTTTCTCAGCATAAAACTTTGGAAAGGAATAAAGTATTTTTTACTGGATTAAACAAGTAAGCTGCAGGGAAACTCAGGTCACTTAAATATTAATAGCTTTCTTCATTTTTTTAAAGCAAATAATCTTACTGAGTTAAGTTTTGTTTAACTCATATTTTGTTTTTTTGTTTTTTTTATTTATTTAGCAAAACAAGACTTTGAGAAAGAAACAGTTCATTGCTTTAGTGATTACTGACTGCTGTAGATCAACAGCAGCTCTGCTTTGCTGAGCCTTCAGAGAAGGCTCCCCACCCTGGTAAATGTCCTTTACACAGCAGACAAGACTGAAACCAGCTTAAAATTATACTTGTTGAAGATTTCCGTGGCAAAGACAGATGTTCCTGGGCATCCACAAAGAGCCTGCAAAACTATTTAATTTATTATCTTTCCACTGTCCATGGCTAACCCTTCTCCAAGACACTGAAACCAAACATCTTTGATGGCAACATCTGATCCAGCCCATGTAGAAAAGGCTTGAGTAAATTACTGCTCTGGTGAGGAGAGCAGGGTCATCTCCTCTGCCAGCTGCAGGGAGAGCCTCCAGTGCCTGAGGTCTCTGCTCAGGTGTGAGAGCTCAACATTCCAGTCTTTTTGGAAAGGAGGAACACTGTGATTAAATCATCTTTAAAAGAAAATAAAAATAACACACTTTGGGCAAAGAAGCCAGGATGGATGATGGAAAGAGGCAAGGAGCAGCAACATGTCCAGGTGACAGCTGAAGTCATCAGAGATGGAGCATCCTTTCCTCTGTGTAAACTGAGTTCCCTTTGCACTGAGACAGAGCAGGAGCACAAACTTCCTCTGTGGTAGCTTAAGCTGTGAAAGCTGGTTTGAAAATGGATGTGGGACTATAACCTCATGTTCATACCCCTGGCCTGCTGGGCGTCTAAGCCTGCTGAAGCATCTGCAGATAATTGATTCTGCAGACAATTCCAGCATGGTTTTTGAAGGTAGTTAATAAAAAAAGAAAAAGACACTAGGAAAACCTTTGTTGCTTCTTACTCTGATGCATTATGAATAAAACAAATGAGCCAGACTCATTGTACAAGGGCAGGTGGAAGTACAGTCAGATTGCAGGACAGAAGGCACAGGGGAGAGGCACGGGAAACTTTTGGAGAAGTGGCACATTCAGCACTCAAATCAGGCTCAATGCTGCCAACAGCAAGTGCCAGGACAGCACAGTAGATGAAGGGTATCCAATATCCCACGACTGTCAGAGGCATCTCCTGCCATCTGTGGGGAATGCTGGGCTGGCTTGCAGAGCAATGGGAGGCCAGAAAAAGACATCTCAGTGTTGAGCATGAAAAGAGACAAAATATATTAGGAGAGCAGAACTTTGGAGACTCCAAAAAGGAATCTTCTTCTTGTTCCTGTTGTTGTGGGGTTTGGGAGGAAGAAAACATCCTTGTGATCTCTGCCCTATTGCTAATATTCTTTCATTTGTACTCTACTACACAAGTCCATTATATGTTAGTGAATGCCAAAAAAGTAGAGCATCTTTAGGTGCAATGAATTTATGTTGTCAAGCCCAAATGACCTGAATTAGTGCTTTTGGATTTGGCAGCCAGCTGAGACTGAGACCCTTCAGGTTGTTTCCTGTAAGCATGGACTTAAATTCTCTGGAACAATCCTATCATTTACAAGGAATATACAAAGAAATGCTGTTCCCTTGAGCAGGGAAATGAATCCTATTATTCTGGATACCCAAAGGCACTTAAGGGCTTCTTACATTTCTCCCAGATGAAGTGTCATCAGCTCCAAGGGAATTTCACCCCATCCTACAGCATTCCCTCTGTCCTAGCTGGAGGAGTAACCTTTTCTGGGGTTTTCTTGTTGTCTTCACTATCACTTTAGCTGCTCCGCCTCATCATGGAAAGAAATAAAACCAGTCATTTACAGATGATGGCAGCTTAATTATTTACAGAATATTGTTTCATCAGGACATTTTCTCTTACCCTCATAATGACCGTATTTTCATCCACTGGATGTTCATGATTGTCCCAGCCAAAATTCATTTTGGGTGTACAAAGAGCCTTTGAGGAATGCCTGAAATGACTGAGGAAGCCATACCTCCCTTCTAGTATCACCTGGTGCAGGTACCAGATTGCAGCCACAAACTCATACTCTTTCTCCAAAGATGGCTGAACCAAGCCATATTTTCTCTTAGCCTGTGAAGTCTTTAAGTATTGCACTGACCATCCTTCACTGGTCCTGATACAGATGAGTGCCATTTCCCACCATCCCACTCACACCTGAGGCTGTGCTGACACACCAAATCCTGGGCTGGTGCAGCTGGAGGGGCACTGATTTGTTACAGTCCTTGCAGTTGCAATCAGAGTTTCCCTGTCCCCTTTGGTAGCTCCAGCATTGAATTTGGTGCTGGGCTGGTGCCCCTTGGCTCCTGCCACCACACAGGTTCCTTATCACCATCCGGTCCCATCTCCAATAACCCTGGTCCCATTTCCCCATTCTCCTGTCACTGGCCAGAAAATGTTTTCAAGCTGCTATATTCATCAACAACACCAGGGACATACATCTAATACTACTTAAAATATTTTTCAGCAGGGCGAAATATACAGCAATAGGTTCAGATCCACAAATGTCCTGTGGATAGTAACTCCGACCTTGGAGTTCACTTCAGTGTCTTTGCCCTTTTCACTGCCATTTGTCATGAGTGCATCCTGATGCACCAAAATCTCTTGCCTCATGGACTAGCACTTAAATTAGGCAGTCTGGGGCAATTCTGCAGAGCCCAGTTGCTGTAGTGAAGTAATTGAAAATTCAGGATGTGGGATGAGGTGTCCCTGGGCTGTATTCCTCCCCTCTGCTTTGTTGGCTGTTTGCTAAACAGTTGAGGGAAGTGTTCCAGTCCAGGGCTCTCTGTAAAACCTGAAGTGGTTCCCTGTGGAGCCCGTTTCAGAAGTCTTGCCTTTGCTGCCTCTGAGAGCTTTTGCTATTGCACAAACAGAGCAGTACAGTCATCCTTTCTTCAGTTTAATATATTTTCCCGGTGCAAATTAGCCATTTGTGGCAAAAGAATGACCAGGGGATGGTTTCTGTGTAAACACAAGGGTGTGGATGTGACTGGGAACTAGTGGGCTCGTGCTGCTGAAGTGCATGTGTAGCCTGGCAGCCTCAGCAGCTCATCCTGCCATGTGCCAGCAGCCACCTCCACTGCCACATGTGCCAATGTAGAGCCAGAACCTTGAAATTTGGCATAGACCAAGAAACCTGCATGAACAAAGCATTATTACTCAGGACAAGCCATATATTCCAAGTTCTTTGAGCACCACAGCTATGAGAGGCAGGACCTCAGCTGAACATGCCATTAACAGCAAGCAGGAGGGGGCAGAAATCTATGAAGGAATGTGACATTTCAGTGATGGGGATGGGAGGCAGGTGCTGCAGGAGGGAGGGCTTCAGGAGAAGAACAGCAGGAACAACTCTGGCCATGTCCCACCAGTGGTGTTACTGCAGATTTCTACATCAGATGACATGGGAGGAAAAATTAGGTTATGGACAAGGATGGATTTTCAAGAACTTATTCAGAATAAAAAAGGCAGATAAAAGTGGTGAAGAGCTAAGTGACTGCAAAGCCAGAGAGCTCTTCAAAACTAGAAGGCTTTCAGGTTAAAACTTTTAACTAGCCAAAAAAATACGTAGAAACAGAAGAACAGAGGGTGAGAATCCAAAAACATGTGCAGTAGTGCATTATGTGGAGAGGCCAGGGCTGCCATGGACCAGACCCAGCCCATCCCACCACAGGACATGGCTGAGCTCTCACAAGCCCTCATGGGGCAGTGCCTCGGGTAGAACAAAACAGAAAAGGGTAAAAAGCTCTGTGCAGGTAGTGATGAGTGAGGAAACAGCTCTGCACACACCAAGGCCACTGAGGAAGGAAGGGAGAGGGTGCTCCAGGCAGCAGAGCAAGGATTCCCCTGCAACCACCAGAAAATACCTTAGAGAAGCAGGTTTGTGCTGAATGCCCCTGGCCCGTGGAAAGGCCCCACAGCAGGGCAGGGAGATGTGTGAGCAGGAGGGAGCAGCAGAGAGGGGCTCCTATGGACCAGTCATCCCCCCAGTGCTGCTGCCTGGGATGGTGGGGAGAGGTGGAGGAACTGGGAATGAAGAACTGGGAAAAGAGAAAAGAAAGGTGCTGGTTTAATTTTTTAGTTTGCTTCTCGCTATCTAAATCTATTTTAGATGGCATCAAGTTGAATTAATTTTTACCAAGTTGAGTCTGTTTTGCCCATGATACTAATTGGGTACGTGATCTCCCTGTCTTTATCTCAATCCATGAGCTTTTCCATCTTAGTTTCTTCCCCTGCCCTGTTCAGGAGGGGGAACGAGAGAATGGGCATCTGGCAGCCAGATGAGGCCAACCCAACACAGCTTCCAAGTAAAAATCTCTACAAGAAATGACGAAGTTGGATAAACAAAGGAAAAAAGCTCGTGGATAAGGCTTCTGAAGTACTTCACAAAAAAAACCAAAAAACAGTATGGAAGAAGGGCAATGAAGCCCCACAAAGAAATGAAAAGAAAATGGCTGGCTAGGAACTGTGTTAGAAGAGCAGGTATCTGAGGACAGAATCTCCCAGGCATGGATGTAATCCATCTGCAATAGGAGGAAAGTTCTGTCTGGCTAAGGGCAAGAGAACAGGATCTGAGCTTGCCTGCTGTTATCTGGTATTTTTAATCTCTTTTCATCCAATTTCTCATATACAGCTCTATCAACTAGAACTTCTAAGCAATTCGTCACTTCAGTGTTTTGAAACATGAAGCCTTCTAGGACAAAAGACCATTTACCATGAATCTTTCTCATGGAATTTAAACCACTGTACACAATAGGAAAATAGTTCTCCAATAGTGATAGAGCCAATACATATTTATTTCTACATTTATGTCTTTTTTGTGTAGCAAAGAGACAGTGACCCTGTTCTCTTTTATTCTGTGTGGAGCACACTCAGTTTCACGGGTTTTGAGACAAAGAAAGCCTGTGAGATCATTTGGTCTGGCTCCCTACAAACACAGTTGTCATCTCACCCGGTGATGAGCACAGGGGAGGGTGCATCCCAGCTGGGCTGGTGTGGGTGGGGGGGGAGACCTGTGCTGGGAGGCTCACAAGCCCTCATCCAGCAAGGTGTGGCATTGGTCAAGGATGCTGTCAGATCTGTAAGCACCTGAAAACCAATTTGTGTTACTTGTGGGTCAGCAATATCGGGTTTGGATGTGTTTCCATAAGTAGTCCATTGATCTGGGGAAAAGCCATAAATGAGCACTTCCAATAGCACAGGGAATTTGGACAAGCTAGTGCTACTCCCAGCACTGCCAGGGGCAGTCTCGTGCACCACCCTTCATTCAGCTCTCACAAATATCCTTTACCTCCAGCTCCAGTTCAGCTAATTCTAAGGATTCATTTGGCAGCCTTTGGTAAAGGCTGCAGTGCAGGCACTGCTGTGAACAGCTCCAGCTTTCAAGAGTGATGCTAACATATCTTTAGCTCTCATCTGGCATTCAAACCCAGCCAGCATCCTTGATAAATAATTGGAAACCTCCTTGCTGCAGTGACATTAAACTCATAGTTTAACCTTCATATTACAACCTCTGAAATAAGATAATATTTTGTAGAATAAATATTACTACACAAAATTTTGTTTTCTTAACATCTTATACAGGCCAGCCTCCTAGGAGGAAACATTTCTCCAGCCTTGCACTTCATGAGAAGCTCTTAATCTAAAAATGTATCTGTCCCTGAACAGGTACAGCAGGTCCTCTGTGGGCAGCCAGTCTCAGGGCCACAGTCACCTTTGCTTTCTTTCGGGTGCAGACAACACCCCAGACTCTCTCCCTATCCACCAGGCACAGCCACTGCTCTCTGCCAGCCCCCAGCTCACCTCCCCAAAACCCCACCACACATCCAGTGGGGAGGGCTGGAGCACTCACACCCTATTTCCCTTTTTTGGTTTTCATCAGAGGAGTCAGCATCCCAATTCCATTTGCAGACTTGTTTCCATCACAGATGTGGTGGCAATAAGGAACAGTGTGCACAGCACTGACACATGCTCACAGGAAGCTTGCATAGATTAGCAGAAATTAGAAGCAAATCACAGTCAAAATCTAAGCAAATCAGAAGCAATACAAACTTGAAAGAAGGATCCAGGACTAATACTCCAAAATCAGAATAATGAAAATAATTATGACTCCATTACAAGTAGGGGAACTATGAGGCATGCAGCATTTCATTTCTCCTTATTAACTTGCCTCTCTAATCACCACTTTATGGCTGTGGCATAAGGAATTATGGAAAAAAAATATAGATACTTGAGGTGTTACTGCCCTGATTAAAGAAATCCATTTATTTCCCCTGGAGAAAAGGGCTTAGGGAGATGTAGCTGTAACAGGAACTTTATTGAGACAGATTGCCTTTAAGTCCAGGACTTTACCAGTGAAGATTCAGATATCGGAAATTTTAATATAAATCAAAAGCCAAGTGATGTAGGAGTTCTAAACTCATATTTATGTGCTTGCATAATATTAATACTGTAGGAGGTAAATATAAACAAAACACAAGATACTTTGCTCATATTTGTGCTGGATGCCAATTTTGATATTGCTGTAAGGTAAGAATATATATGAAAAGCAGCTTATATTAAAAGGTTAAGAGAGGAGATCTCTTCAGGAGGCAAAACAAGCTATACAAGAACTACTTTGATTTCTAAAATACATTTCCTTCTCTATGCATTAAATAATATTTTCTCTTTTATAATGAATCAGGGGACTTGCAACATCACCCCTGAATGCATTTTGGAAGGACTTCCTACTTGCCAATTCCCAATCCGAGTTGCATTTTGCAAAGCCCCGTTCATGCTACTCCATTAGCTGACTTTGCCTGTAATGACATTTCTTTAAGGCTCCTTTGGCGAGCCGGGGCAGCACGCAGGGCTCGGGGGAGTGCTCCTACCGTACCAGCGGCTCTCGTTTCTCCATGCCCGGAGCGGCTCCGCTCCGCTCCCGGCTCGCTCCCGGCTCGGCCCGGTCCGGCTCCGGGGCTGGGGTCAGGGCCAGCTGCCCGCGGGACAATGGCTCCATTGCGAGATGGCAGGGGGACAAAGGCGCTGCTTTCAGCGATGATTTTTTATGCACACATGTGACCTTTGCCTGAAACGGCTCTTTGGAGTGTCCCTGTCCTGGAGCTCTGCTTTCAAATGCAGAACTCTTGCTTAATCCGTCCTTTTAATTTTTTTTTCCTTTTTTATTTTGTGCCACAGATGCCTCAGGAGAGGTCATGTGCAGATAACAAGGTGGTGCTGAGCTTTTCCTTATCGTTTAATAGAGCTGTTCAGTAATGGATAAGATTATTTTCATCACTTTGCAAAGTGCTTCACCAGGATCTGCTATCTGGAGTGATCTTTCTGCTTTTAGGAACTTAACTACAAAACCAGAGCACCCCAATTTCCAATCCCAAGCCTTGAGTCAGCCTCCTCTGGCCAGCACTTCCAGACACATCCAAACTCAGGTCACCTTTGCTAGAGTGCAAATAATTTTAAATTTATGCATCCAAATAACAACAGCCGGCCCTTTGGATTTTTAATGCATGGGAGCAACTTGTTTATTATAAATAAACTTATTATAAATTAGTTTATTTTAACTGTGATTTTTAAGTATTTTGAAGGCTTCTTACTTGAATGAGTATAAAATAGTAGCTGTCAATACACAGCATGCATGAAATCCAAATATGGTGCCAGCTGGGATGGAGGTGGAGGGATGAAGACAGAATTTATCACATTTACCTTGGGATATGAATGCTGCAGGTGAGGTGATGAGTCCTCAGAGTGATTATTTATTAGGTCACAGGGAAAATTAATAGCAGTGTGACTCTCAGGTTAGCCAAGTTTTCCTTTATAAGACCTTGATTTTTGCTGTTTATTGCTCTGACAAACTTATATTTGCACTGACATTTTTATGCTGAAAAGAGTTGGGAGTTTTTAATCTATTTTTACTTTACAGCAAAATACACCAAACATTTTAGAAATTAAATCAAAAATTGTGTTCTTTTCTATACAAATGTTAACCAAAATTATCTGTCCTTTCCATAAACAGATCTCAGGCTTACATACCCTGGAGACACAGACCAGATTTTGGGGACCAGGGAAGAATGGCCTCTGTCAAATGAATACCATGAGTGTGGTCATGGCTGTCTCTCATGCACCACTCCCTCAGCACAGTTGCACACACAGCCTTGCATCTTTCCCACAAAAATTGTGGTGTTGAGCATGCTGGGAAAGCAAATTTCTTGTGCTGAAATAAATATCAGCCCACCTCCCAAAAAGCCCCGAACCCCACTGTGAAATCTCCCCAACCATCTTCCCTGTTCCCTACAGCCCCTTCCTTCAAACATCAGTCTTTCAAGAGAGGGAACATTGAAAATGTGGATAAAATCAAAGCTTTGAGGAGCTATTGCACAGGTAGCAGGTCCTGTATCATGAATGAAACAGAGCTGCTGTTGGAAAGACAGCACAGAGCACCTGACAATGCACAGAGAACACAGAAGCAGATAAATTTCAAGTGTTTGAGGAATGTTAAAATTTCAATGAATTTTAGATACAAATCCAGTTAGAGTACTGCAAGTAACGAATGCAAGCAAATTGCAATATCTAAACACAAAATGTCTGAGCAAAGGGAGCAAAAAAGTACCAGAGAAGAAACAAACTAGCAAATGACAGATCCAGGCTGTTCCCAACACTGTGCTCCCTAATACTTGTTTGAATTCCATGTAAAAAAAGATCCATCTCATTTGCCTTAGAAGCTAATGTGCAGCCTGCCATGCCATTGACAACCTTTTAGCCCCATCTCACTTCAACATAATTTTCCCTATTTTTCTTTGATTTTAGCTTATCACTTTTAATTATTTGTTACACCATGAAAAAGAATCTATACTGCAGCAGAAGGGCTTAACCTTAATGTTACAAGTGCTCTGCTGACTAAAGACATGTCTACATTATAAACTAAATGATTTTTCCACATTTACAGAGTTAATATATAACTGTATTTGGAGACAAGTACAAGCTTCTCTACTTAGTCTCACTTCAGCGTGGTTTGCAGGAACTGGCAAGTTTTAACATTTCCCAATATATTCATTGCACTCTAAAAATATTTTGGTCAATCTTTACATCAGTTTAACATCACAGCACTGTCGGTCATACAGCTACTCACTTTTGAGTCATACTCAATTAAAATAAATCTTAGGCAACTCTCACTCTGTATAAACACATTCAGGCTATTTGGCAAAACAGATGCTGCTGTCCCTAGGTGTCATTGGGAGCTTTGGGTAACGCTGCCTCAGAATTCACTACCACACTGCAAGCAGGGGCAGTGACCTGGGGCAGAGGGGCACACAGTGATGGAAGTGGAATCCTGAGCCTGGCCTGAAGGGCTTTGGGAATTGATTTCTACCCAAACGTACATTATTTTTAAATGTGTCTGTATAAAGTGTCATTTAAGATCCCTAAAAGGTGATCTATGCAGTGCTCCACCACTGTTTTACAGGCTGTGCCCATCACTATATTTTCACAGAATTATAGAATGGTTTAGGTCAGAAGGGACTTAAAAACTCGTCTAGTAAGAAATTTCTTCCTAATATTCAATCTGCACCTGCCCCTTTTCAGTTTGAAGCCATTTCTCACTACGTGCCCTTGTGAAAATATCAAACAGCCTCTCCCTGCAGCATACCCTGAGTGAGCTGTGATCAGAGATGTTGGATCTGCTTTCTGGACTTGGCTTTAGGCAGCAGCAAGGCACAAGTTGCTCAGACCAGGGCTGGGCTGCACTTGCACAGGTATAGGTGCACGTAAGAAATTTCAGACACCAACGTCCTATTTTGATCATGCAAAACATCCAAACTAATGAAAACACAAGTGGTAACTTCCGAGGTACACTGGGTTCAGAAATTGGTGTTCAGGAATTTGATTTTACAACAAATGCACTGAGAAGAGTACTCACTGTAAGGGGCTCATGCTTTCATGCGTAGCTATGGTAAATGAAAATTGTACAAAGTATTATTTCTTTTTCAATATTCAAAACACATAGAAGAAAAGATTGTACAAGCTCAGCTTTAAAGCAGCTGTTGTCTTCATCAGAATCAGAAATTTGAACATCTCTTGATCTCGTGCAATCAGAGGGAGTAGCTATATAATTAAATCAGGCCACACATTGAGCAACTATATATGGATCTCTGGAGCTAACATTAAGATCCTATTTTTAAAAGCTGTGTTTACAGATATCCCAGGCTGCTAGAAATAAAGACCTTTTAAACATAACTCCTTTTAATCCCTGCATTTACTGCACTCGTTTTAAACAGTATTGATGCAAATAAATTCATTAGAAAATTATACTGGCAGCTTGATGTGCCATGGGTATTACAGCATTAAAATCAACCATAAAAACCAGTGCTTCAAAAAAATTGCACTGCAGATAGTCATGAATAAGAGAAGATTGAGACTTAGAAGAAATATACAACCCCTCCTCCTGTTAATCTGTTCCATATTTAATCACTGAGCTTGCATTGCAGTTGAAAAATATCCTGGGGGACTACTTAGTGTTCTGCCTAATCCAGCCATCCACCCCCTGCAAAGTACAGCCTCATGTGGTTTTGTTTCATGAGGAGTTTCTCTGCAGCTCCAATGACCCAGCTCAGTTTCACCTCCAGCAAACAGGTCTGAGCATGAAGAAATAACTTCTGTGGCCAGAACTGTGCAGAAATATGTAATTCTGTACCAGCATAATTGTGCGAGCTGAGCTAATGGAAAAAACAAACTTTGTCCAGTTACCTTCTAGGCATGGCTGGAGTTACTCCGTCTGCAATCTGAATGGATTATGTGGTCTTGTATCTCTGACTTTGCCTTGGCATATTTTCTTGTTCTTAACCCTTCACTGACAGTATTACAGCTACATAACAGCTTTGTTCAAACTCCAAAGGTTTATCACTTCTGTTAAACAACATTTTTCCTGCCATTAAATGTTTTTTTATTTCCACTAGACTTTGTCCACCAGTGAGGATGCTACAGTATCCTTTATCCTCAGTTAAAGCAAAAACATATCTTCCCTCTGAAATGTCATCAGACCTAGAGCTTCTACAAATAATCTGTGAAAATATTAACCCTCTTTTCCTGGGCTGTTAACCCAGGCTCAGTGTACCAGGCTATGAGCAGTTATAAAATATTACACCTTTACAAACCTGCACCAGCAGGATCCACCTCTGTGAGAATGTCTGCCACAGGGACTTTGGGGTGGAAAAAAAAATGGGCATAAACTGTACCAGGGGTAAATGTGTGTGGAGTGATGAAGTTTGGATATGTAAAGAATCATAAAGATCATAAACTAAGGCTTAGTTCTCCCTAACCAACATGAAAAGATTCTGCATGGGCTGCAGTTTTCCTCCGAGGGAGCTAGAACTAGCTGAGATAGCTCACAGCTTTATCACTCAGGCCATGGTGCAGGACACTCCAAGCCCTGGGTAAGGCCAGTGAAGAGCCACAGGGAAGAACAGAGCATCACCAGCATCAGGAAAGAGCCATGGGGAAGAACAGAGCAGCATCAGCATCAGCAAAGAGCCACGGGGAAGAACAGAGCAGCACCAGCATCAGCAAAGAGCCACGGGGAAGAACAGAGCATCACCAGCATCAGCAAAGAGCCACGGGGAAGAACAGAGCAGCATCAGCATCAGCAAAGAGCCACAGGGAAGAACAGAGCAGCACCAGCACGAGCCAAGATCCTGCTCCATGCCTGTGCCTCGAGGGCTCCTTATCTACCAGCCCTATCACTAAGACATTGCTCTTTACACCTTCAGTCCTCCTCTACTGGTTTTCTTGTCCCAAAGCCAATCCCTTATGCTCTATCCCAAACATCTCTTTAATCTAACACAATTACAGCTGTATCTAATTTTGAAGTTCCTAGTCTTGTATGTGTACAAGTGAAGTCAAATTCTACATCCTGAACAAGATGTAAAAATTTCTTAAATTAACCAGTAACTCACAAATTGTAACTAGGGACCAAGTTAATAAAATCCTTAAAGAAGGGAACACAGTAAATTCCAAGGCTGCACTTACCTGCTACAGAAAATCCAGTGCTGAAACCTGACTATAAAGGCCTGACACTAGGAATGAGAGTTATGAAGGTTAAATAAAAAAATATGATGATTACACACTCCCAGATGCTAACACAAATCCATAGGTGACAGTAACCAAAAAACATAGTTACAAATACAGCCAACATACCATAGAGAACAGAGAAGAAACTCCAGACAAGGCTTACAGAGGAAGGACTAACTTCCAAGGGTCTCACTACAGGGCAGAGGTTGAAAATACACATGGATTTGCAGCTGTTTCACTGGGACCAGCCCCTGGAGCACAGTCAGGAATTTTGACCACCCACCATCTACTATGCCAGCAAGTTGGTCCAAGCTGTGACATGACCTGGGTTGTTGATGCTGTGTTTGTAATTCAAGGTCAGTGGGTTGGCCACCATTACTATAGTGCTTGGATTTTCATCTTCCTGAAAAGAAAGTTAAATCTCCAGAGAACATAAACATCTCAATCTTTTTGGGGCAGGAGAAATTGGATACATTTTTTGAAGTAAAAATTAATAATATTAAAAATTTCTTATTTCTTATAATCTCCAGTTAGAGTGTAAAAGCTATTTCAAGTGATTGAACAACTCATCCTTGTTGTGTAAAAATCCATTGTGAGAGGAAGCTACAAGCCCAGCTGCAGTATGGATAAGGGCTAGATTGAGCAGGTATCAATCACAGTGACAGGTGCTCCTGTGCTGAAATGCACTCGATTCTGGAAGAAAAAACCCAAGAGTGAACTGGGTTGTTGAGCTTTGGATGCTGCAGAGAGGAGTGGCTGTGCAGTGAAGGTTTTTGGGCTGCACAAATCGATTTTGCATACAACTGCTTGAGAATTCTAAAAGGACTTGTTTGTTCACAAAGCTTAGTTTATATTTCTGCTTACAATTTATACTTCTGTTTTTGATTTCTCACAACGTTTGTGTCCTTTTTCCAGACCCCCCTGCAAGTCTTTATTGACTAAAGCTTTCAGAGTTTTGTTTTTGTTCTAAGGTTTTTGCCTTCTAAGTTGTTTTTATTATGATGTACCACACTGAGTGCTATAACAGCCTGTGAGGGATAGTTTCTAAGAAGAATAAATTATGGGCATTAATACAACAAAGCACAGAGCTTTTGAACATTTGGTTTCAACGTGGAAAGATTCTCTTTCATATGAGAATCATGTGGAGGATTTATTTCTAGGGGACTTTTTTTCTGCTATTAAGATCTAACGAAGCAGTATTCTACTGAAGGCTTGTTTTTTTCCTTGCACATTCAGTCATGGTTATTGCAGAGCTCTTCTGCTGTTTCTCATTTCACTTGGAGGTACCTATGTGCATATGAAAGGTACACTGTGCAGGGTTTGCTTTCAAGTTTTCCATTAAGTGGGGGGAAGGAGGGTATGGGGGTTTTGTTTGAGCTTCTTTTGTAGAGAGAGATTAAGGGAAGGATACAGAAACCAGGGGCAAAGTAGTTCTTTAAATAAATCCAGATCTCCCCTCTGTAAACACATGCCAACCAAATATACAAATTACAGCAAATTGGTTGTCTGTGTTCACAACTGGGCTCATGCTAAAAACTAAGAACACTGTAAGCATGAGTTAGAACATTTATTTGGACTTCCTTGAAAAGTCTTCCTTTCAGTAGGTTCAATCCTGCAACATAAGTAATTTAGCTCTCATGAGTAGTCCCTTTGACTAAAAGCAGGGCCTGGATTTACAGGGTCACCTAAACCAACAGAGGAGTTTTGAATGCAACATTTTCCCATAAGTCACTTCCCATTATATGCTTTTGCCACCTGGACTCCATCTCCTTAAATCTGCTTTATTGGTCCCATATGCCTTTATTCCATGAAATGCTCAAGCTTTGATGGGATGGAAGGGACACAAGCAAGCACCAGCAGCTTTCCTGAGCAGGGGCTGCAGCCACGCTCCCAATTAATGCCTCCATTCACAGAGCTGTGTCCCCACACTGCATGCAGGGAACAGCCTCCCACTTGTAGTGGCCAAACATGCTGGCTTTCTCTTCCAAATCTGCTCACAAATCCACTGTGTCATGGCTGCCTCCAGCCCTGTCCCGTGTCCTGTGTCCTGTACACGGTGGAATTCCTTTTGCTGAGTACTGCCGAGTGCTCCACACCAAGCACTTCAGCTCAGTGGGGTTTGTTCCCTCCTGGTGCCCAGGAGCAGGGTCTCACCTGCAGCCCTGCAGGTCTGGAAGCTGGCAGCCTCCAGCTGGCACCACTGCCCCCTTCTTGTACTATCTCTGGCTCCTACTTGGCTCCAAGGGGATTTAATTTAGTTCTTCAAAAGGCACAAAATACTTTTTTCTGCCCTGATTTTGGCCGGATCTGGTTTCTGGCTGTTTAGCAAACTGACACCAGATCCAGCTGAGCCTCTGGACTGATTCTCAGGAATCCCCAGAAGTGGAGTGGGAGAAGGACAGGACCACCACATTCAGAAGTCCTGTATAAACTAATTATAGAATCCTACACGAATTAGGGAAGAGAAAGACATGGCCCCATCTATCCTTCAAGTTGCATATCTCCATACACCTTCTCCTTTTTGTCTGCATTTTACAATACAAAAAATGCAAGAAAATATTTTAGTGCAGATGACATGGAAACAATGGCAGTTTTTGGACCCAGACAGATTTTAGCAGTACCTACATGTGTTTCAAAGCTGGCATGTTAGCTATACACCTACATTTAAGGTAAAGATGCAAACAGTTTGATTATATCATACTCCAGGTCAAAAAGGGGAGGGAGGGTGAGAGCTGCAAACTTTGCAATGTTTGACTCGAACTCAAGTGAAAACATCTGAAGGCCTTTGTGGTTGTTCAAACTCCTCAGTGACAGGAATCAAGGTAAAAGCAACTTGATTGTTTCTTTTTATCACTATCCAGCCTTGGTACAAAACCAGGAATTCATTAATTGCTTTGGACACCAGTGGGATTGGATTGGCAGCAGCAAGGAGCTCTGAGCTTTTTCCTTGTAACTGCTGTGCTGAAAAACTCCTGTGTGTTTCCTTCCTCATGACATGTCTCACAAAGAGATTTATGGCTGTGTTTTAACCACGTGTCAGCAAGCCAGTGCACCAAGATTTACAGCAGAAAATTCTGAGACTTATCTTCAGCTGAATTTTCCCACCAAGAGCTATTACAATTTATAATAAGTGTTTGCATATTTAATTAGCTGTATGATGAGATTAAATATTAGAAAAAAGTGGCCTAGATGAAGGAAGCAAATCGCTGGCACTGTATCCCTTCCCACCCCTGCAAAGGGTAAGCAGGACCTGAGTAATGAGATGAGATTTTTTACCTGCACCATGCTGCTCACAAGCAGCAGCAAGTATAGGAATACCAAGAAATGGATGTTTATTTGCATGTCCTGAGGTTTTGCTTTAGTTCTTACTCTTACCATCAATGCTACTTCTGTCAATTCGTTTTCAACCAGATTCCCAAACATCTCAGCGGAGACAAGGACCTGTACCGTAAATTTAGCCACCTTTCACTAAACAAAGAATTTAAAAGCCATTTCTCCAGGGCTGATTGGTTTTGTTTTGATTTTGGTTCCTTTTTTGATTTTGGCAGTGCACACACGCAGGGCAGGAGTCTGTGAGTGTGGAACAGAGAGAGGCAATGCACTTGTGAAGGGATGCCAAGGAAGAGGCCTGGGGCAGGCGAGAGCTAAACATCTCTATTTTCTTTACATCTCCTAGCACTGTATTTCTTGACAGCTCTCAGCTGCTTTCATGACATGGATGCCAGGGAATGAACAGCACAGCAAGGAGTCCCTGTAGGTGGCCTAAGCAACACAATTTGCTGTTACAGAGATGTACTTTTTTTCTCAGCTCTTTTTTTCCGCCAACAAAAGCTCAAATCCAGCTAAGGTGATGTCAGCTCCTCCCTCTCATTTTCTGGCTCATGCCCAGAGCATAATCTTGCTCCACATTTCAAATATGAAACCTTTCATTAGGGCTTTGAGCATTTCTAGTTTAAGTTGTTGCAACCTCTTCCATGTAGCCAAAAGAGCATATAAAACTCAGACATCACAGTAACTTGCCAAGTTGTGTTCAGCTGAGTTTCTTGCTTCCATTTGGAGTTAGCTGTTATGGATCACAGTATTGAAATAAACATATGTCAAACTGCATTAATGAAGAGCCATTGAGCTTAAAAAACTTCTAAAAGCTCTTCATCACAGCCTAATTTCAGGTTTCAGATTTTTTTGGTTCATCTCAAAGTTCCTGATCCATTATTCTCAGTACCACTGCTGATTCTTATCACCATTTTTGGCTCAAAAAGTGAAAACACCTCCAGATTCAGCCTGCTGTGCTTCTTGATACCATCCCACCCCTAAATCCATTACTTCAGAGAAAAATATTTAATAGAACAAGCCTAGAGAAGACAGGCACAAATTAACAGGTGACAGCACCCATCCTTCTTCCTCTTCTTGCCTAACTGACAGGAATTTACACATAAGTTTTAGCACATAAATGTCTTTCTGGAAAAAACATATTTTACCTTTTACTTGGTAGGACCTTCAGTAAACACATAATTACTGCTGAAGTAGAATTTTGCTGTTTGAACTGTCAGTCCTCACACATCTTCAAGGGGACCAATACGAATTTGAAAAGTAAAATTAAGCCCAAGTATACTTTAGGCGATGACTTTTTAAGGTGTCTTCCTCCATTTCAAAGGGTTTGTAGAGCACAATCCCATCTTGTTTCCTTCCCAAGTTACCTGTGAGACATGCTGGAAATCTTGATGCACAACAAAAAGCAGTTTAGGTTTATGCAATACATGCATAGTAGAAATAAAACAAGCAATCATTTTTTTAAAACTAATTATTGGAGCATATACTCTCCAGCAGAGTTTCACCCATCCATTGATTCAGCTCATACTTTACCAATAGGCAGAACCAGCAGGATCAATGTGGAACTATGCAAATAAATAACAGCAATAATACAACACTGAGAGGGTTCCAGGAGTGCTGCCTCTCTCTTGCAAAGCAACAGTCTCCTCTCTCTGATCCCTTTTGCTTTTGCCATTCATCTCAGGTTGGACGTAAGAAGAAATTGTTAAATCAGAGGCTGGGGAGGATGCCAGACTTCCAAACTCAGGCTGTGAAAGGCCCCCTCTGTCCACTGCAAGTTTCACAGGGACTGCAGACAGCAGATCAGAGACAGCCTTTCAGGCCTGTCTTTATCAGTCAAATCTCCTCTTGTGCTCTGGAGGAACCCCTGGAGAGACTTCAGCCCCCCGGTTGTGCTGGCATGAGGGGGCTTGGCTGTGTGCACCCCAGCCAGCCAGACCCCAGGCTGCCAAACCTTCCCCTGACACAGCCCAGCTCTCAAGCAGCACCAGCCTACCTCTGCTTGCAGAACTTCTGACTCTTGAAAAAGTTCTGATATACAGAAAAATAATATACTTTTCAGGAGGAGAAATTAAGCCTCTTTCAGTTTTATTACATTCCTTCTATTTTATAGGTAGGCTTTTTCTTTTTTGTTTGCTTTGCAAAAGACATTATAATATAATAATCAACCACTGGAAGGAGTTTGCTTTTGACTGCTTTGGATGAACTGCCTTAGACTGTGTCTGAAGTAGAAAAGATTAGTCCTGTATTTACTAACATGCCACAGGCTCAGGGAGAAAAAGGGGGAGTAATCCCTCAAAAAGGGCTGTTTGTTATAAAACCCACCACAAGTAATCAATATACCCCAAAAGAGCAGAGGCAGTGAGGGAGCAAACCCTTAATGGGAAGCAGATCAAATAACACGCAACAATCAGCTCGATGGGTGAAGTAGTGATTTGGCAAAAGGTCTGACATTTCTTGCCATGGGATTTCCAGACAGTCATGGTGAAAGTAAGTAAACATGCCTCATCAGAAATAACATTAGCAACAGGCTCAACAGTAACACACAGCTGGGCTGCTCATTCAGAGCAGGGATTCCTTCCTTTACCTGATACCAAATCTTACCCTCCACATGGGGCCACAAAGCAGCTTGGATATGAACTTTATATCAAAAATTCACTTCCATCAAAATAATTTTGAGCTGGAGGTGCAACAATGTGATTGCCAAGTTCACCCTTCATGACAAAACCAAGAGGTTCCCTGAATTAATCCATATCCATTGTGAATGTTTGAGGAAACAATCAGGAGCTGGCACTTTCTGTCCTCCCAGCTCATGCACTTTCCATTACACAAAGAAATTCTGTATTTCAGCAACAGGATTACTTAGGCCTTTCTTGTGAATTTTAAGCCAAAACAATTTCCTCACCTAGAAAACAAGAATAAAGGGGTTAAAACATATTAAAGATTTAAAACATTGAAAATACTAATTGCTATTCCCATGTAGCAACTGCATCTTGACTTTTTTGTTTATATTTCATTGAAGGAACTCCTCCCATCCCTGGGGAGCATGAACTATGAAGAAGGGAGAGAAGCAGAAAAGGGATGTCTCATTTTGTCAAGAGATGCATTCAGTCCCTCAAAAAGGAATATAATATATAAAATCACTTAATAAATCTTCAGCTCAAGAGCTACTAATCAAGGGTTCTTTCAGTGTCTACAAATTCAGATGATCTTCTAATGCCCAGCCCTTCTTTCTGATTAGCTGCAAAGAGATGTGAGCTTTTTTGGTGGCACCAAACTTGGGGAGGGGAATTTGAGACAGTCCCCTAGACTGGAAATCAACAGCAGCAATTGTATACAAAGGTTGGGACTCTTGGATAGAACATCAGGGCCCATGAGGAACGTTCCTGCATTAAAGTCAGTGTTTGATTCCAAAATTTGATATTTCCAAGATGGTAAGAGAGATTTCAAGAAAACAACACCATCACTCAAAGTATGACAGAGGCTGTTACAACATCATCTCCAACAGGCATTAACACTGAGTTTTAAACACTGAGTGCTGGGGTTTGATGCAGCTCCAGGAAAGTGCTATGCTAAGCTTCAGAGAAGATGTGCTAAATTTGGAATGTTGCCAAAAGAGAAAACCACTTACAATCACCAAAAGTCCATCTAATGTTTTACAGTGACCCTAAACCAGACGGATTTAACAAGGGATGGCAGGGAGCCACTGAGGTGACCCGAAGGTCACCTGTCAAATACAAACAGTGATCAAGCACTGAGAAGCCACGTGGTGTCCAGTGAGCAGCACAAGGCTGAAGGGAGCTTAAAGCACGGCTGAGGGACAATCTCCTGCCTAATGAACAAGGAGCTCCCAGCTAGTTTTGTGCTTCTCTGCTACTGAGGATCAAGATAGCAACAATTCTGAGTTGTAGAAGACATCCAATGTAGGCCAACAATTCTCCTGCACTGTTTAGTATATTAATATCTCTATCTCTTTTAACCCTTTTAGCATGCTCTTAGGGTATCAGCATTATCACCTAAATGCAAAATACATCACCCAAAATGTACTCCAGGTCACTCAGAGTAGGATGGCTTCCCACTGCCACTCAGTCTGTCCCCTGGTCAGACACTGATTCATGCCTTTTGCTCTGGCTCATATACATCCTGTTCAGGTGCTTTCTGCACAGGTCTTGGTGCTGTAGACACTTGTTTCAAACATCAACCACAGCAACAAACAAATGTTCTTACTAGAATGCTTCATCTGCTTCCCACATCAACACCACACAGCAAACCCAGGCAGAGAGCTGTTCCAGATCAAAAATGTCAAGCAAGCTTTCTCTCATTCACATCCATTTTGCAATGCTAAATGCTGCAGAGAAGACAGGGGCACAGAACACACCCTTGCTGTTCAAATGCTGCAGAGCTGCTCATCAGGGCTGCAGGACCAGCTGAACCTTCCAGGTGCTGCCAGTGATACTGACAGCAGCACAGCAGCTCAGCACAGTCACTGCATACAAATTCCTGACTTCTTTATTGTGGAGCACCATTCAAAGCTTCTCTACGGACAAGATGATCAAGAAATATCCTTGCAGTGGTGTCCAAGCAGCTTCCAAAATATCTTGACAGCACTCCTTTAAAGTAAAGCCAGTACCACTTGCAGATGAGACACAGGGACATCAACAAACTATTTCTACTACATTTAAGAGCCTATCTTATGACTTCAAGAATGCCAGTTTCAAGAACACACAGCATTATAGAGCACTGCTACCGCAGTCTGTAACAGGCACTACCAGAGGCTGGCCCTACTGCATGTGTGCAGCACAGACCTTCAGATGAACCCATCAAGACCCAGCAGTTCTCCTAATCAGAGCTGGGCATTTCAAGTGAGTGCTGAACAGAGAAGTTAAAAAATGACCTTTTCTAAAAATTATAGCTGAAAAGACCTGACAGAATCTCACAATAATGCTGTCTATTGAGACACAGAAACAAGATCCAGCTCTACAGAAAAAGATTGAGCTGATCTGGGCATGACCACATTTCTCCTGCAGCCCCATTCCCCACTCAAGACATGTGTTGAGATTGTCTTGTCACACTTGAATGCCAAGGTGCTGCGTAAAGTTACCCATATGGTCTTATGTCATTCAAATGGACCTTATTCATATTCTCCAAAGAGAGTGCTTTGTGGTTTGTTTTTTATGAATTATTTTGAAAGACTGAATTCAAAGAAGAGCAATTCCTAGTGTGCTGATGATGCCTCCTTCATGGTTCAACAGCAGTACTGGAACATGTCTGGCTCGCATGAGGTAAGAGATTGGCAGCCACAGCTGTTGTAGGCTGTCATCCCTTTGGTAACTCATACCTACAGAGGAATTAAATATGTATTTTAAGCAAATGGATATGAAAACTCTTGGACAGGAGCAGTGAGACTCCTGAACTTCCGGTTACAACCCAGTCGATCGTGCCTCTAAATTGTTCTGTCTGGTCATCTTTGCCCATTGTTCCTTGGTGCCCAGCTTTTCTTCCTTGTTGCTATTGCCTCTCAGATCTTCCTTTGACTTCTTGGCCTGTCACTGGTTCCCTTTCACAGTTCTTGAACCATTCACTTAGCTCCCTCACTCCCTGGGCTAGCTTAGCTTTTTATTCCATGTTTGATTCACTTTCATCAGAGGTCTGTCCAAGACAACAGACCTCACTCTGGAATGGCTGGGCCCAAAGTTCCCTTCTGCTGCCTCTGCCCTGGTGGCAGTGATTATGTGAACTGCTTCAGCCTTGTATCGAGGTGCTAACCCACAGAAATTCACAGGGCTTTGGTTTTGCCATGCTGGAGTCTCTTCTGGAAATCAGGCAAGGACTTCTAAATCACGTGAATGGTTTGGCCAGTTTTACCTCTCACATCCACTGAAAAATGTGAGTCATTCAGTATTTCAGGCAGATGTTAGTGGATGATTCAGGGTGCAGATACACATAGTTGCCAGCCATTGAGTTGAAGAAGCCACAGAGAGAGTCCAAGAGATGATAAAGTTGAGCAAAACTGAGAGTTAATCCAAAGCTTGTAACTTGCTTTCAGCTCCCCTGAGAACACACAACACACACTGAGCAATGGATTCCAAAATATTAAGAAATAAGCTAGCGTGTAAGAAAAATAAGGATCTCCTGTTGAATTAAGGAGTTAGGTCATTAATGCTTGTTCATATTACATTACTCACACTTGAGAGACAAATAACTATCTGTTGCCTCACTAACCCACATATTTATTTGAACAAATATTTCCCAAGAAGTAGGGAGAGAGAACCATTTCAACAGAAAAGTTCTATATTATGGTCTTATCATAACAAGCCACTTCACAGTACGCTGATGTGTACGTACACAAGCATCCATTGTGAAAAGCCATTAAGGGTATCTCATTTTACAGTGCTGACATGTTGGTTCCTTCATAGAGGTCATTAGCTCACAATGGGGCCTCTCATTTCCCTATGCCTTTCTAAAGTTTTGCTGTATTTCAGAATCAAACCCTAGTATAAGCATTATTAACTCAGAGGGGCATGATCAGTGCCATGTAAAGTCAATTTATATAGAAATCCTGCAATCATTCAGGACAAATTTTATTTATTTATATATATAAAAGGAGATCTACAATCTCTGAATGGAAAGGACATAGTACATGGTTAGGTCAATTTCAGATGCTTAAAATGTTTAACACAGTAGCCTTCCAAAAAAGAAAAAATACCCAATCCTAAACAAAACTACCTTTTTTTCTTCCAGGCTGAAAATGCTGCTCAGTCACCTGTTGCCAGGTCACTGTAATCAGTGCTGGACATGAGCAGTGTGTGGAGGTGAGCTGCTGCCTGTATTTTGATCAAACAGATCTCTGATTGCTGCTGGAGCACCAGCATGACCCCCAGTCCAGAAAGCAGAGACATGCCAGGCACTGGTGCTGCTCCCTGTCCCTAGGCACTCCAGCACTCCAGAGCTGTGCCAAGGGCAGAACACTGCATCCATCTGGGCTGTAGAAAACACCAGAGACAGTAAAAACCTCTGAAAAAGCAAAACAACAACTTTTGGGAGTTGACAGTGGCCAATGAGCAGAGTGCCTCACCTGCACACATGCATGTGCAGCTTATCATCCCTGTAACTCTCTCAAGGCCACAAGAGACTATTTGGTGGCACGTTCTGATGGCTTATGCATAAAAGTACTTCCATCTTCTGGTCCAGCTCTTCATCTCAATGAGGTTTGAAATCATATCTGAGCTGGAGAATTGTTAAACAAGAGTAGAGGAAAAGAAAATGGAGAGAAGGAAGAGGGGAGGCAGAAGAGCAGGCCCAGGGAGGAGCTGCTGGAGTGCGAGGTGGCGTTAGCTGTGCAGTGTTCAGCTCGTGAGAGGTACAGGGGCTCACCTTCTGTCCATCCCCTCCTCGGCCTGGCAAGGTGCTGGCACATGAAATGTCCAAAACAGCTCCTTTGTGTGGTTAATGAACATACCAGTCATGATGAAGAAGGTGGGCTGAAGATAAAGTCCTGGCATTTATGATTGCAACTCAGGTGCCTGCAGGTGTTTTTTTGCCCCTCTGAAAGGGCAGAGAAGTAATTCGCATGTAAACAGAGGACCTGAGCAGTAATTTGAAGGAAGAGGGAGATGCTGCCTTCATAGAGATGAACTCTGCAGACAAAAAATGAAATTAAAAAATTCTGAATTATACTGGAATCCAAAAGGCTGGGGTAGTCATGTTCCTCCAATGAATGTCAAAGGCCCAAGAATATTAAGTATTACACATGCAGCAACTCACCACCTGGACCTTGTTTTAACAGTAATAGCATTGTGGATACCTTACACTAATTCATCTTTACACTCAATGTCAGTTACCAAAAAACACTAGGATTTACAGCTTCCCTCTTTTCTATAGCAGACAAGTAACTGCCAGGAGGTGCTTCAGGAGCCCAGCACGTGGAGCAGGATCACCTCAGCCTAAAAATCTGCCCAGACTGAATCCTCCCATCGTCCTTGGGTGAAGCCTCCATCATATTCAAGTGCAAGAAAAGTAGATGAATGAGAAAAACTGGCACTCAAGCTGAGGAAGCTGGAAGGGGCTCTGAATGGTGTTGTAATATCTCCTTCAAATGGTGGCACTGATTACCCAAAATCATCTCAGAGTCTAGGGAAAGGTCCGAGTCATTGTCTCAACTCACAGCCACAATCAGAAATACATACTGACAAAAATACAGCTCAAAGGCCAATTCCCAACTGTGTTTCTGTGCAGCCCAAGAATACATTACACGTTATGACAGAACAGGCAAATCATGTTCAAAGTATATTGAATTTTTGTAAAACAGCTGTAAATCACATATTTAGAAGCTTTCTCTATTCCTGATAGCACAAATCACTAAAGGAAAATGAAAAGTGAAGCCAAGCTGTTAGTTTCTGTTGGATGACAGATATGCTGTCATGATATGCTGCTTGACTCTGAAAAAGAAATGGGGCTCTTGCTAAGTTCTCAATTAAGGAATACAGCACTCAAGGACAATGGTCAAAAATTAAGCATCTGTTGTACATTATATACATTACCACTTTCTTGTTTCCATTTCACAAATGATTTTATCTCCAATTAAACTTTTAAACTTTTTTTTGCAAAAAGAGCACTGATTTCAGCTGCCCTCTGCACACTATTTTACTCCGAGGTTTTCATAACTCTTCATCATAGCAGTAGTCAACAACCAATTCCTTGAAGCCCTTTATCGGTTCTCCTACAGTGAAATTGCATTTCTCTTCCATGAAGAGATGTACAAAAAGCTTTTATACTCTCTCCTCCTTAGTGTCTTATCCTACATATTAAGTGCTGAGTGTTTTATAGAGCACCTGGAAGATTTACAGTGCTATAAAAACAAATGTCTCTTTGTAAAAATCTGACTTCTCAAAATAAAAGCAACAGAAAGTGTTCAGTATTTTGAAATTAGTCAACTACTCAAAAACAAACATAAGAATTCCAACGTCATAAAATGACATTTGAGATGGAGGAGCATTTTTTTAAACTCCAAACACAAGAAAGATGCTTGCACAGACTCTGGAACTGTAAAATGTCCACAAGGGACAAGGAATGTCTATGTTTGGTTCTCAGAAAGGAGAAATAAGCTGTAGCAGCCTGCTGGCCACAGAGCCAGGAACAGACCATGAAAAGCCATGACAAGACCCAAATCCCCAAGTGTAGGGTATCAGCCTGCTCCTAAGCAGCCTAAACCCTGTGCTTTAGTGGATTTCCTTGAGTGATTTGTCTTTCTTGAAGCTTGGACATCCCTCTATTACATCTATAAACTGGAAGAAGACTTGAAGGCAAAGAAATAGTAGAGGAAAACAAGTGATGACAGCAGCAGCTCCATAATACCTGAAAGCAGCAGAAGCTGCCTTAGGAGAGCGAGTGACAGAGATGGGAGACCTTGAATCTCTCCAAGTCTCTCTTCCCTGAGGTAACAGACCATCCCAGACCCTTCTCTTCCTCCCTGTCTCAAGTGTGTCACTGGACATAAAAACTAGGAATTGACTAAAACTAGCAAGACAATAATGCATTGTCAAAAACTTCTGTGATCTCTGTATCAACTTGAAAAGTTGTAGTCAAATAATTTCAAAACTTCTAAGAAACCTTCTTCTTCCATATGCTTTGATTCAGCTCCTGGGTGGGAAATGAGCCATGAAACAGGTTAGTTTCAAAAGAGACTTTTTCCCCCAGAAATACGGTTTTGAAAAGGGGAAAAATCAATCAGGTCTTGCAATATGCTTTCATTTGTACTGTGCTTTCAAACTCTGCTTTTTTT
>VZTB01011853.1:657423-736126 GCA_013397245.1 Thryothorus ludovicianus | reverse complement strand
AAAAAAGAAAAAAAAAGGGCTAGTCACATAAGCTCATCTCACTCCAACCTTCCAAAATGTCCAAAATGAATCTGATTCAAAACAATCACTCAACCAATTCACAACAAAATTAAGACTCCCAAAGAGGCGCAGATGTGAACACTTGAATTCTCCCTATTGTATGATTTTCTGGGAGCAAAGTCACAAGAAGCAGTGGAGCCAAATGAACCGGCTGCTGCTGCCAAAGAGGGTTTTGTTCCTGCTCACTCCTCCCTCCCTCCCTCCCTCTTCCCACTCCACCCTCGACTCCAAAGCCAGGCATGGGCCTTGCTGCCTACTCAGCCTCTGCCCAAACGTTTCAGCTCACTAACAGTGCAAGAATAACTCCAATTTTATTCATGGGTTGGAGAGTTGTGACAGGCCACGGAAGAGCCTGTTTAGGAAAAAAATCCTACATGCAACGGTGGGGTCAGCAGCTGTGGGGGAGTAAGAGCTTCTTGCTGCAGGAGGGACAAGCCCAAAGCATACTCACATAGATCCACTTCCATTCAGAAATTAAGAAAATCCAGCTAAATACACTGTCATTTGTTCTGTCACTTTATGGTGGTTACCACAACTCAAGCACCATACAAACTGAAGGATTTTTCAATAAACTGCAAAGTCTTTCAAGTTAAATCCTGACTCTTCTACACCAGCAAAGATTGTTAACATTGTAGATTTATCAGGACAAAAATAATAGTAAAAGAAAGCCTTAGAAATGTGTTTAGAACATCTATATTTATGGTATCAGAAGACTACGGAATAATGCATACTTTAAATATTAGCTGCTGTGACTTAATTCATATGCACTTATATTATTGCTATTTAAAATTACAAAATCAAAAAGTAAACATATATTTTAAGAATATATATATAAAAATCGAAACACAGAAGTAATTAAATCTCATCTAAAACATCTTTACTTACCTTGTGTATTTTAAGGGCTGCTATTTAATACAGATGCTCTACTAAAAACTGGGTTCTTATCATAAAGAACTGAAAATAACAACATGACTCAAAATTTGTTGTATTAGAATTAAAAAAATTCTATTTCTATGAATATGAAATCAACTAAAACTAAGAAGCTCCTATATTCCCAAAAGCCAAACAGTGCAAGACACTAATTTTCATTGATAGGAACCCCTGTGTCAGCTTGAGTGCTTTATGGACAGCAGAGTTATCCACACAAGGATGTTATGAGCTCACCCCAGGACTCCATGGAGGGGCATCCTGCTGTCCCTCCCTGCCCAGCACTGGGACAGGGCCTGACTCTGACCAAAGCTGCAACTTCTGCTCACTTGGACACCTAAGGAGAGGAGCTATGTCCTCATTACATGCTTCAGCATACCTACAAATTTAAGAGATGCAGTCCTTACTTTGTGGACATTTTATTCTATAATTATACTGAGAAATCAAGAAAAAACCCAATGAAAAGTCTGCACTAGAAATGCATACAGATATTTTAGCATTACATATTTGCCCTGTACTTTTGTGTGTTCTAGCGTTTATATTGTACAAAATAAAGGAATTCATGCTAAAAGCTGATATACAAAAATAAATTCTCCAGACTTTGATTGCTTTGTGTATTTTCAACAACATGTTAATTTCTACTTATATGGGTGATGCACATTCTTGTAGTATTTGGATAATACCCCACTCAAATATTTTTTCTTTTGTTTTAAGAAGAGTGTACTAAAAAGCAGGAATTTTAACCAAAAATCATAACCCAGATCAAAAGCAACTGCACAGGTTACAAGCAACCTATGAGGTTTGAAAGTGGAGAGAACAAAGAGATTAATCCACTGCCCAAGTATCAAATTTTAACTTGAATCAGTGTCAGGTTCTAACTGTGAAATAGGCATCAGTTTTTCAGCAGAACTAACACTCAAGCTAAACCACAATTGGTGAGATCTTCAGCAGGCAAAGACCTCAGTTTCCTAAACCTTCTGCAAGTGCTGGTCACATCCAGGGAGGCACCACAAGAACTTCACTGAAACAGAAGATTAAAGAAACCATGAAAACAACAATAGCAGTGAGGTCCTGGCACTGCTGCAGGGTGAAGCATCCCACAAACAGCCCCTGCAGACATTTGCCCATCTGCTGCTTAAAAGGCTACAAGAAATGAGTTTTCAGATCATCATTAGGTGCCTGTTAGAATATTTTTCATCTTAATATTCAACAGAAATTTTTTTCTTGTGAATACAAAGCTAATTCCTCCCTTCCCAGAGGAAATATCAAGAACAACAGATAAACAATTTTTGTTTATATTATTTTTGCAATATTTTAAGTATGTGAAAGGCCAATTCCTTCCTCAGACATCTTTTATTCTAGACCATGAATACTCAGTTCCGTTTATGTATTTTCTTATATGTAATGTTATCTCTTGTTTACATCTGCCCACTTATTTCTTAAAATATGTTGCCCTAAATCACTGGCACTCAATAGAACAATTAGTTCCACATCTTATATAAAAAAATTCCTATTAATCCTTAAGTGACTTTTACTTTTGCAATAGTATCAAACTGCTCACCTCTATGCAACCACATACCTTTTTTTATACTGCACCATACAAGATGGGGAGAATGAATTGCGTTCATGCACTTCCTTTTTCCTGGAGTTCAGTATTTCATGTTCATTCCTTCTGAATTTCAGTTTGCTTTTTCTGAATCACCTGTGCAATCTGCCAAATTATTCTGATTTCTGAGCACACTTACCAGTTTGTGAACATTGCCTGTCCATGTTGCACCACCTGCAGACCTCAAACTTTGTATTCCATTACATACACTAATGGATATTCTGAACCAGGAACATAATGTAACCTCAGAAACTGCATTAGAAGAAGTTTTTTTAGATTCTCCCCCTCCCTCCTCTACCTTCCAATTTTCTATTGGCAGTATCTTCACCATATTTTCTCAGCATGTATTTAATTGTTCAGTTAAAGTCATACAGCAGAACCTCTGATGGCAGAATTCCTGTGCTACAGCTCTACCTCAGTTCTATGCCTGTATCACTGAACAATACGTTTTGCCTCAGCCTAAGACTATAAATTGACATCTCTGAAAGTAGAAACTACACCAGTCTAAATTATCCATTACCTCATTTTTAAAAAACATAAATGCATCTGCCTTCAATCTCCCAAACAATACCAGCTTTCATTGCTTATTAGCCCAGATCTCCCACAAACACCCCTGGCACTGTTACATCACTGCTTAGCCAAGGGAAAAACACCTCAAAGTATTTCCACTGAGCTATTACTCGCTGTCTCCCCAGGAGTGCAGAGCTGCACACATGGTCAGTACCCAAAACACACTCAGTACCTCATTCACCCCGTGCTTAGTGCTCCTCTTGCACCTTTAGCTCACCTAAGCTCCAAGAGCTCACAGTTATTGCTAAAAACAAACCCAGGTGGGCTTCCCCTGGCACGGCCAAGCAGCAGATCAGGAGAGGCTGCTCGGGGCCATTGTGTCTGAATCCAGCCCAAACATGTTCCAAGTGCAACAATTTGCACAACTATCCACGCAGAATTAAAATGGTGTTTGAAAAACAAAAGTATATGCATATTACAAAATACCTGAGCCTATCATCTTTCTAGTCTACAGATAACTTTTTATTCCAAGAACTACAAGATTCACCAGCAGGTATAGAATATAAAAGTATTTATTAACTTTCATAAAACAGAATATGGCTTAAAAAAAGTCCTCTTGGGTCCCTCTTGAACTTTCTCTCTTTGCTTTAACAAGGAGATCAGTCTCTCATGAAAATTTGTGAAAATTGAATAAAAAAAAAATGTAACCCAAATACAACCATCTTAGAGAATGCTACGTGAACTCTAGGCAACAGAAGCTAACCAGTACATGGAAATAAACTGCCTCTACACATATATAAAGAAAATAGATTAAAAGTAGCAGAGATTATTTACCTCTATTATTAGAACTTTTTAAAAATTGAGTTTTTAAATAACACACTTCCTAGGTGTAAAAAGTACACTGCATAAAACACAGCTAAAGAAATTTAAATGTATCCATCATCCCAGACCTAGTTTAATCTACTGATATATTTCTCCTGTGGATTCATGAGCTGATCTTGCTTTCAAACAAACCACCCCTCAGGAGGAAGAAATACGTATTTTTCAGTATTTTAATTTTTAAACTTCTCAGATTTTCTTTTTTCAATTTTAGCAAACATCTTTCAAAGCATATTCCAATGTAAGCTTGAAGAAAAAATTCTGCCTCTGTCAAAATAATTTGCAAACTTTATTGGATTTTTAAAAGCCTGATTACAGGACAAAACATGCATTATGCATTTTGCTAAAATTCCAAAAACAATTGCAGAATTTAATCATATTAAAAGGCTCATGTCCATAATAAATACCACCAGCTTAAAAGCAGCCTGGAATTTTTCAAGAGTTTTAGTATCTGAAAAATGCAAATGTTCTACATCCTGTTCTTTTAGAAGTCTGACAGTACATTGCAATGGTTAAAGCAAGAAACAGGTCAGCTGAAGACTAAAGAAAACCCCTGTCTTCTGAGGACATCTACACTTAGTTATACAATACTGCTCTGGAAACAGTCTGTCACCAAAGGCCTGGCAATTGACTTCTGCTCAAAACATACTCTGCCTCTAATATTCTTCAAAGGATTAAACCATAATTGATTCTGGCAATACACATGGTCAGCGTGATGTGCAGGGGGTTGCCAGTGGACATGGAGCCCTTACACAAAGGGCTGTTTCTTTGTTTAAAATGGAAAAAAAGAGTGGGAGGTGTGGAGAACAGTGAAATACAAAATGAGTCAGAATCATAAACCATATTTTTTGAATCAGATTTCAACAACCACACATGCAAAAAGAAGGCTTCAAAGGTGGTAGAGCTTCTGAATTGCTAAGGCAATTCACATATTCTTAGTTCCATAAAAAAAGATAGAAGCTATAGTTATGTACATCCTTCTAAGCACTCCCAGAGTATTGCAAGTTGAACTCCAGACAAGCTGAACTCCAGAGAAGCCACTGGTATCAGTCTGAAAGTGATGGGGAACGGATTGATCGTGCACTGGCTGGACTGTTAGAGAAAACAAAGGGATCCTTTTCCTTTTCTTTAGTATCGTGTTTATGTTTATGTTTATGCTTATGCTTGTGTTTCTTCTTCTTTTTCTTGTGCTCATGGTGGTGATGGTGATGGTGGTCACTGTGTTTTGAGGAGTTTGATTCTTTACTAAACACAGAGAGTGGAGCTGCTGAGACAGGGTGCATGTTTATCTCTCCTGAAGATTGTTCCTTACCTAAAAGAATGGATACAGTGGGATTAGCAAATGTTTAATATGCATTGTTTCCAAACATAAGGAATTCTGAAATATTAGATAAAACCTACATTATCATTTAAACATCAAAACATGGAATCTGTTGATGCCTGTACCATTTAGCTTCATAGAAGGCTCTGAACATGCCACTGAAGTTCCCACACTACTGACAATTTTTAAAGATAGTCCTTCCTCCACCAATGGCATAAAAGTATCCCAGACAATTAGGAACTGTAAAGAGCCCTAAGAAACTTCAAGTCATACTAGCTTCCTGAAATTAATTTTTATATAGAGTAGGAAGGCCACTATACCCTGAATAATGCAAATATAACTGCTTGTGAAAATTCTGATATAAAGTCCAAGACTGGCATAATAAAGTGCATTTTTGGGATGCAGCCTCTTTTTAAAAAAGTCAGGAGGTAAAGCACCCCACAAGAACATATAAACCTTTTAAAAGTGGAAAATTAAATTGATTTTTCTAAAAAATGCCTCTTGTAACCTATTTAGCCCATTTGAAAGATTATACAAGTTGTTTTCTTTTTTTTTCTTAAACAAAACCAAATCCCAATAAAGACAATTATACCATATTTATCAGTATATATTTCACAAGTACACTAGAATTAATTACATATTAAGCAAGCCTGGTATCTGAACCTGAGGAAGGAAATATGACCCATGACAATTCAGGAATTACTCTCACCCTCTCTTTGGCTCATTTAATATTTCATTATTTCAGACAGACTGCAATAGCTTCAATAGTAGAGATTAAAGGGCATTATTCTATGGATACCTTTGTTAAAGAGTGGAAACACTTGGAAGGTAGGAACACTCAAGATTCCTTTAAGCAGAAAATGAATCAAATCACTCACATTGAAAGAATGCTTTAACAACCAGCTAAAACTAGAAAAGCACTGGCAGAGTTTTAATCTTCTAAGTACTACTTAAAATGGGTTTTCTTCATTACTACTTTAAATATGGGGTTTTTTCCCATCCAATTTTTGGTAAAAATATCCCAATTAAATAACAGGAAATGATGTTATTTGATGTTACTATGCAATGATCTTTTTCTGTATATTCGAAAACACATTTATTTTCCAGTACATCTTTTTGTTTGGCTGGTTGTTTGTGTAACTAACTCTAAAAGCAAGAATGATTTGTCTATGGTAATAATTCCTGGAAGTCTAAAGACTTCCCTGTACTATGACAAGCAAGTATTGAGAACAATTTCCATGCAAACTTTCTAGTCTCACCTAAAAGACTGAGGACTGATTCAATCATGCGTATATATAGGAAAATTTCTAGATGGTACAGCTGCTCTGGGTTTTGTTTGTTTATAAATATGTATGGAAAAAATAAAATCCACATCTATATGACATGTTTAGAAGTCAGAATAAGAATAGAAAATAATTTGATAGTGAGGATAATCAATAACTTACTACAGAACATGGCTGAATTTCTACTGCTTGAAGTCTTAAGCAGGAAAATGGTGCATTTCTAGAAATGTGTTTGGTCTTAACCACAAGACAGGAATATGGTGCAATATAAAATTCAGCTGAGGTTACGAAGGAGACTAGTATGGAGTAAAATACACTTAAAATCTCTATTATAAAAGGATTTTTAAAAGCTTTAATTTTTATTTAATCAGAACTAAGCAGCAGTAAGCTCATGTCATCAATGCAGAAATTTATTGTTAGAACTCACAGCTTTACTTTTTTATGTATCTTGTGGCAGGTAGAGGAGATGCACACCAATTCCAACTTCCAGTTGCTGACTTCAATGCATACCTACCACCATTTTTTTACACTGTTGTCTTGAGCCATTCTCAACAATGAAGGCAGTGTGCAAGTATACTGCATTTGATGCAAAAAGGCTGCTTTACTATATAACTATTTCCAATTATATTTTTTAAAGGAATTCCTCCTGTATCTAACCCTATCCCCATAACCAGAGCTCCTTCCTCTAAAGCATTCCGTTTAGACAACTTTATTTAGCAGCTGCAAGGATACAAAACCAGCCATTAAACAGATGACACAATGGTGAAATAAGGAATGTATCTGGCTCAGGCCATTAGAAAAGGAAAGGGTGGAGACTGTATCTCAGAAACCAAAGCAGGCAGTATTTGATGCTGTTAAAATGGGCTGCAGTAGTTACCGTTGAACTGTGGCAGTGACATAAACACGACTCCTCAAAACACAGAAATAAAGGTCTTGGCAAAAAGCCTGAAGACCACTGGTTGGTTGTATAGAAAATGTATGAAAGATTACCTTAAGTACAGAAGACATTCTCAGGTGTTCTCAAGCTACAGGCACATGATACATTAAAACACACATGGCAAACTCAAGTCAACTTCAAATAGAAGCAAAAACCCGCACAACATGACACAAACTCCTAAAACTTCTCAGGTCCATTAATTCCAAATTGTGGAGTTATTTTTGTATGGAAACTAAACCTGTAAGTCTAGACACTACATTTGTAACAACCTCAAACCAAAGCAAAGCCTCTGAACTTAAAAAATTTTAACCAGAACTGGTATAAAGACACTGGTTGAAGTCTGCAGGGATGATGTGGCAGCAGCAGCAAGTGTAGATGGAAGATGCAACCAAACTGACTCTGTTACATGACCTGCCATTTGTGCTAATCTCCTGCAGTTCACTGAACTACCAGCTCTGCTAAGGCAACAGTCTGTATTATCACCTCATTACTTAATTCAGGTGTGTTATTAAAAAAATCTGTTTGTTAAAGCAGGTAAACACCATTGATTGGAGAAAGTCAGGAAGAAAATACAACAGTAGTTTAAGCCAACAGGACCAAATGGGTGGTGGTGACCACCTAGAGAGGCAGAAAGATGTTCAGGAAAGGGAGAAATGGGATCCAACTGCAACTCAAGGACTACTGACACTTAAGGAAACAGCCAACATTGGTAATACGGAAAAGACGTCAGTAAGAAAGGGAAGAATCTTGTTACAAAAATTTGCTTCTACTGACCCAGCAATAAGAGTACACACAATTTCTTCACAGAGGTCAATAATGACTCTAGTCTCTTGGATTTTTAAATGCAAAAATAACAGCTATCCAGAAAATTTCCTCCTACTATTAAAGAGTGCTTTGAAATCAAGAATCAAATATACTGATCGTGGATGATGGCTCCAAAAGATTTATCACAAACTACCGAACTCAGTTGTGTGCCAAAATGGACAGATCTCTAAAAGCTCTATCAAAATTGTTACAGATCTCCATGCATAAAATTCAGTGTTGAACCAACAGAACCTTATTTTTCTTCCTTTTAATTAGTATCTACTTAAAGCCTATGCCAGGACATGACAAGTGTAGTTAAGGAAAGCAAGGCTAAAAAGAAATTGCCTCACAGAGCAGTATAATCATCCCTTTATCAACGGGGGTAGCAGGACTGATGGAAAGAGGCACAGAGCACTCCCTCTTCCTGCAGGGAACCCACTTCTTCCTGGCACAGAGAGCAGGACTGAAAGCCAGGTTTCACAGAACACAGAAGCACACAATAAGTGGAGGGCGAGCCCAGGAGCTCGCTTCTGAAGTGGTTAGTAGCATTCCTTGGAGGAAAATGTGCATACATGTGTCTGTCCACAAGGATCTCCTCCTATTTAGGATGTGGAGATTCCAATATAATTGTTGGCTTTGTGGTGTTCCAGCTTGCTGGGTAGGTGTTTAAAATTAGACAGGATTACAATTCCGTGGGAGAAAGATCAGAATATCTGTGCACCATTTTCCCCAGGGACAAATACACATGCTGTAGATGTTGTGAGAGAGTATAAAATATGAAAACATAGATTTTACAGCTTAGTTTTAAAATTAAAGGGATTTGGATTGTGATAAGCTTTAAAGTAACATTTTCTGTCATAATACAAATTGCTGTCAGATAATTCTAACACCCTGTTCACTTGAGTTTTAACAGTCATTGGTGCATTAACATTGAATTATATTGTTGGGAAGAGTTTTTCACCTATTTTTCTCTTATTGTTTTTGAACTTTTACAGTTTGAAAGCCTGTAACTTGAGATTTTAACACACCAACAGGCTTTCATGAGACCTTTCATAGGGTCCCTCCTATGTTTCTGACTTTGTGTGAAGAGAGTGGGATGCCACAAATTTACAGCCTCTGTTTCTTTGCCTGGCCAATGAATGTAAAACAGCTGCCTGATACAGGACTTTTACAAATTGACACTTGTTTGAAATTACTCCATGTGCACCCTAATTTACTGAAACATCAGAGAGGGAGAAGACAAGTTCACAAATCATAGCAAAGGCTGAAGCCCATGGGTCCTGAGGACAGGCTGGTGCTGCAGCACCTGGCATGGAGAGGCTCTGGAAGAAGGCATGGATACAAGCACACAAGCACTTATTGTGACTCTCCCAAAGAAAGCTTACCAACTAGAAAGTTAATGCACTCTCTCTGCCTAGTAGTTGAACTGCATCTCTGAGTAGCATTTTTTCTAAAGAGAAAATATTAAAAAAATGGAAAATACCATAAAAACAGTTTCAAAATTATCCCGTTTTTCCTGATTTCTTCTTTTCTTTTTAGCATTACTCTGGAAACATCCAAGATACACTATTTTTTAATTTAATGCTGTGTTTATGCATCTGTTGAACCACCAACAAAGTACATAGAAAAAGTTACCAAGCATAAATGATTTCAAGTTTCCAGAATGCAATGTCCTGTAATTAGTCTAAAGAACCAGAATTTTCAAATTATACCTCTCTGAAAAAAGTCACCAATTTTCTCTCTAGGACACTGCTCTTTTAAGGTCCATGGGACAAAAAGTAAAGTTTGAGGGTGAAAAGCAAAGTCTAGTTAAAAGAAATAAAACCAGCCAAAGGTTTTCTGAAGATATGCTAAACAAATCAGTTAATTTGGCAGCACTCACATAAACAGTTTAACTAGTTACAATTTACAGATTAATTTGATTACAATTTTTTAGTGGGATTTAAAGCAAATTCCTTATACCTATACCAAAGGTAAAACCAAAGTATTGCACAGACAAGCTGGTGTTTTAACTAAAATATAGTTTTAGGTGCTAAAAAGTTTGATTTCCTGATCTGACTTTCACTTAACAACAATATTGTCTTATACTAAAATGATAGCTTAACTGTGGTATTATTTTTATTACATTTATTTTAATATTCTAGAACATTCTAGTAAAATCCCTGTTTTTTAAAGGAAAAACATCTAAATCAGGAAGCCAATTCAGAGTACTTTGTACCTCTATCAGTTTCAGGTAGTTAACTTGAACACTTGCTGGCCTTATTCAGCCTCTAGATTTGAGAGTGTTTAGTTGTTTTCCCAGAGACAGTCACAGCTACAGAATTATGTTGTTTTTATTAAATCATGGAGTTGACACACTGCTGCCACACACGGATGCAATTCCCCTTTCTGTTGTCACTATCTGCAGGGCTTGTGTTTCTATTAGAGCTGCTTTCTTTACTTTAGAGTAAAGCACTTGCAAACACCCTTTCTTGTTAAGTGTACTATTAACCACATACTATTTCAGTGAGGCAAATCTATCTACAGACCTCAAAGCCTATGAGCTACCACTTTGAAAACAGTTATATCTTGAGTAATAAAGTGTAACAGATACTGTACTAATATTATATATTATTAAAAGCCATTCTAACAGAACAGTTGTAACAACTTTTACCTCCTTAAAAAGTAAAGCAAAAAGCCACCATTGTCAGTGGTCTCATTGAATCCAAGGAGTGTTCATTTATATATTTGTCTGTGTGCTGATGTTTCCATAGCACTTTTTGGCAGAGAGCCACTAATGGCTGGACTGAGGTACTGGTGCACTTAGAGCTAACTTGAGTAACTGCAGAGGACTGGGCTTCTCACACAGTTTGGACTGAATTCCTATTTACTTCTGCACCCAAACTCCAGGTGCAGTGATTTGCACCTCAGGCTTGGATCTGCTGCTGTAAATGTACTGTTTAAATGTAATAACTACAGTAGTTTACCTCTACATTTTACTCCAGCATATGCAGTATGTCCAGTTCCAAATTGTTTCAGAAAAAAGTAAATCCAGATAAACCATAATTTCCTGAAAGTGCAGTAACTGTGATAAACAAGACCATAATCCAATCAACATTATGACTGTGGTCTAGACCTCCAAAGTTTCATGTACATCTACACAGTAAACAGAGCAACCACAAAGTCAGCAGAGGCAATTTCCAATTTGACTACTCTGGAAAACTGCAAAATTATTAACAGAATGGCCAAGGAATCTGTTTGATCTGAGTCTGAATGCTCAGGATGTCCTCCAAACCCACACGGCCTCTGAATGTCATCAGAAAAAGAACTATCAGCACACAAAGAGAACATTTTTATTTATTTTCTTTTTCTTTCCTTTGCAGAAATAAAGAGAGAACTGGATACAGCTTTTTATCAACTTTCAAACCATCAAAACTAGTTGGAAAAAGTTCAATGAAGTGTTTAGCAGTGATAAGCCATAATGAGATGTAACTTCACTGGCAGATCATGCAGCCTACAGCCAGGCATTTATTTTGGAAGCAGAAAAGACCAGGCCAATCCATAACCACTGACAGACAGAGCAGAACCTTTTAAAGGTTACTTCTGATGTACTGTACTTTCAGATGAGTGAAATATTAAAGAAGTGTACCTTGATCTGATTTCACTGAAGTCAACAAAGCAAAACAAGTCATCTTACAGCCTGAGAGATCAAATCTGTTCCTTACACAAAATCTCATCTTGAAAGTCTTTTATCTTAAGATTTAAGTGAAGGGAGCATTCCTAATATTCTTGATGGTTAATAGCAAATAAAATCTGTTCTTGCATTAGAAATGTAACCTTGCACAGCCTTGGAGGTTCAAAGGAGGCTACCAAGTTTCTAGCCCTAAGACCAGAGGAGTAATCATCACAACAGCATTCTTTAGACAGTTCACAACTAATGTTCTGTTGGTTTTTTACTTGGTTTTATCAAGTAATTTCTTGATAAAATGATTAGATTCCGTTACAACTGCCAGAGTCCAAAGATCTATTATAGTCAGGATGCTTAGTAGGATTTAAACCATTTATTTTCTATATGAACTAAGGTGCTATAATTATAACATTGAAACCTGTAATCCAGCAAAGGTTGTATTAGAAGATTTTTTTTATTGTCTCAGACTTAACCTTTCACATCCATGGGCAGAACTACAAAAAAACATTTCCCCCTTCCCCCAAAAAAAACTTTTAAAGGAAAACAATATTTTCCTGGTGTTGGGGGGTTACATCAACTTGACCAAATCCAAATCATCATTTGGAGTGGTCTGGGAAATGGAAAAAAAAACAAACCAACCCAACAATCCAGCAAAAAACCACAGATACAACAGGACCCAATGTGAACTTCCTCCTGGCAGCTGCTTTTCACATGCTGTGTTCAGCTGATGACCTAACACTTCATGTGACACACGGGGACACGGCCCACAGCTGGGGGAGGAAAACTGCTGGACCAAGAGCTCACTCCTTCCAAGTAGGAGTCAGAACTGAGGCACATTCACTAACAAGACACTGAGACCATTTCAGAACCTGCTGTCAATCTATTTTACAATAATCACTCCCTGAAATGCACCCATCTTCCATCCCTGCTGTGAAACTTCACAGGCCCTGTGATTCCTCTTTAAACCAGAACAATCCTATGTGTGAACAATTTTATTTATATATGCTTTTATTTTCCCCATCTGTTTCTTCTCAGCAGTATACCATTTCCTAAAGATTGAACTATCTTTATTTACTCAGTCTGTAATTCATGCATCCCTGCTTCTAAGAAAAATGCCATGGATAAGAAACAGGTGAAATTTTAGAAGCAAAAAATATGTGAAGTGGAACTGTTTCTAACCACAAAAACAAAGAATAAAATAAACTGAAATGTTTCAAATTAATTCTTTGCAAAAGCTTACTATTTAACATGAATTCTAGTGCAAAACCTGGCATTTGTCTCATTTATTACCTAGGAAAGAAAATGTATTACAGTGTGTGAATGTCTAAACAACAGAGGTGAGGAGTTTATTCAGGACACAAGTGAGACTTGCAGTAGCTTGTGTCTGCTGTGGGTCTGTAAAAGCAGCAGTCAAGTGGCTGCTGCTCCACTCTTGGTCAGACTTCTCCCTTCCTGACCTCCAGCACAAACTCAATCTGCAGCAGTCCCAGAGCACAGAGCTGGCACACAGAGGGTCCCCTAAGTCCTGTCTGTGACGTATTTGGCAGAGTTTTGTTTATGACTTTATATTCCATAGAGTGTGCAAATCTAGTGAAAAAAATGTTGCAAAATATCATGTAAGAGTTATAAATACTAATCCTCAGCAGATCAGCTTGGCACTTGCATGCCCTGGATGCGTCACTCTTTGCCATAAGAGAAAATGTGATGGCTGATCATAACATTGAGAACAAAATTCAAAGCAGCTCTGAGAAGTTTAAATGAAAGTTCTGCAGATATAGGCTCCTAAGTTAATGAGAGTAACCTATATGCAGCCTGCTCCTTTACCCTGTTGAAATAAGTCAAAAAGCTGTAGGTTTTGCTACTCTAGATACCAAACAGCAAAGCTGTCCTGGTGGAGTTGGCTGTAGGCACATGTCATTAACTGAAGGCCATCTGGAATCCAGAAACTAGACCTTCCTATGTTTTAATGTCTCTTAAATAGAGCCACTAAACTGCCTGGTCACAGAGAAAGCAGATAAGGTCACCTGTCAGCACAGCTCAGGACCTAGGGCAACTCAAGATGGAACCAACATTCCAGATCCTGCTGCTAAGGTTTACACTAGGCAGTCACTGGATAAAAACAGAAGAACAAGCAACAAGGTAATTACTCTGAATTCTAAAGCCAAAATCTTCACTTTTATACAATACAGTACTGCAACCTTAAAATCTTGTTCTGACTCTGTATGTGGATCCCTCAAAATGCTTGGTACATTATCACATGACCTCAGCTTTGCTCCACTGTCACATTCTGGAGCAGAACTTTAGAAACGTTGTTAAAACATTTTGAGGAAATGAGACTAACTAATGAGACTAATTTCTTTGCTAATGACAGGAAAACAAAGAAGGTGGAAGTTCAACAATGAAGTTCAACCTGTTTTAAGGTTTCTAAGAAACGCTATGTCTTGAGAATAACTTTGTCAAGTATTGTATAAAAAAAAATACCAAGAGAAGTAATAAAAGAAAGGCGCTTGAAATGAAACAATTTTATTCACAGATGCAATCTTTTCAACTCTGGAAAGACCTTCTAAATACCTTTGAGGTTTGTATGCTTTTCAATTGCTAATGCTAAGTTATAAACAATTAAGAGTTTTGTTTTTTACCTGAGGAGTCTTGCTATTTTTTTTAACCTTCAAAATTATTATTTTTCAAGTGACACTTATGGCAAAACAAGTTTTACCTAACTGCTTATGAGATTCTACTTAAACTTTGTGCTCTTTTAGTCATTCCTTAGTTTTCACTTTCATAAGCATGATTTATACTTGTCTTACTTAGATATGTGTGAAAATACACTTGTATACCCTTATCTTTGCATATACTGAAGAATGTTCTAATGCACAGTTCCTTTCCACAGTACACCCTTTAACACTCACCAACACTGCATGTATGGAAATAAGCAGTAGCAAAAAACACATCACAGCTGAAGTAGTTAAAAAAAATAGAACCACCTTGCCTATAAGGTTACTCATACCTGGTGTGGATGGTCTCTCCAGCATATTCAAATGATGGTAAATGAAGGCTTGGCTGTCATGAACTGTGTCCATATCAATTTCCTCTTCCTCTTGAGAGTTTGAGAACTAAGATATCAGGAAAAAAAATAAGCAAATGCTAATAACTCATAAAAACATTACTGAACAGAATTTAAAATATTTTATTTTTGAGGTAAACTGGGGGTGAAAGGGAAAGAAGTGATATCTACCACTGCAATGGAATAAAAATTCAGTAAAATTAAAAAGGGTCAGTGTCTTTCCTTCTTTCTAATTTACTGTGAAGCTGTGTGAACAAGAGCACTATCTGTGAACTTTAGTTCTTGCCAGCCAATAAAGAATCTGATAGGAAATGATTTTGCCAAAGTAAGCATAACAACTGCTGTCCATATATCCACAGCATGTCTTTTGTTTGAACACAGCTTCAAGGGAAGCCAGCAGACGCCACTGCTGTTATTCTGAACACCCTACACATTGTGCAAGTTGAATTTCCATTTCTTACTCTGATTTTGAGTTTGACTTTACTGTCTTCATTCTTCTCTAGTATTTGCCCTGGCTCCAATGGAGACCCGAGTGGCATATCAGCCTTCCTCTTCACCCCCTGCTGATGACCAGAAATGCTGGATGCTGTTTCCTTAATAAGATGATCATCCTCCTGAAGCAGCATTAAAAGACCAAAATTAGAAGATAGAAAGATCCATGTTTCAGTGAAAGCGACCTGATACCTGAAAAATCTTCTGAGTAAAGTGGGTGATTTGAACAAAGTTTTCTCTGTAGTTCTGGCAAGAAGTATTTTCTAAAACCCTGTATGGATTTGTGCCAACCACTCCTACAAACATAGTTTCTCTTTACTTCTATCCCTGCTCTCTCTGCATATCTAGCATTGGCATCTTTTCTGTTGCTTCTCACAATCACAGCACTGTTGGTGTGCAGCAACATTTGCTGCCTCTGAATAGCCTGTCTATAAATCTGTGCCTTGCAGACTCCCCTCAGGACAAATCTCAGTTGAAAAGCTGTGATACCCTCTGACCCACACATGGGATTTAGCTAAATCTTCTTTTAGGTTGTTTTAAAAGCTAACACTTACTTTACTTAGTACAAATCATAATGAGTACTTATAATTCCTTTTTCCTTATTTTACAACAATATTTATGAAAAAGAATAAAACTGTTTTGTAAATTACTGCTTAGATTGTAAAAAGAACAAGGTCAAAGAAATAGAAAAATAGGAGTCTCCTAAGTTACATATATAGTAATGAAAACAGGAGACAGGTGTTTCAACAAGTCCAATAGACAAAATTTAGAAGGGAAAATAAAGAATCCACAGAAGCAAACATAATTAAAAGTTCACTAAAAATTATAAAAGGCATATATACACCATAGACTCTCAAGGGCATATACTGCTCCCCTGAACTGCTCTTCCTCTATCCTACGAAAGTCACTCTAGCCCCACAAACTCTTGCCCTGAACAATTCAAGTTCCATTTTATCAAGTTGGCAACTTTTACCATCCTCAGCAGCTTCAGTGGGACTATTCCATCAGCAGTGATTTTAACATGCTTATGCTTTCAGTGTATATCTACTTTAAAGAATCTAGTTGATCTGAAAAATCTTATCAGCTGTGTATTCTTTTTTCCCCTCAAATATGCATTTCCCTTTTTTCATCCCAATAATTTTGTCCCAGGCACTGCTATTGTGAAACACTTTTGGATTAACTTTGTCTGATATAAGAGGCAGTCTTTGTTTAATGCCACTGGAAAATCAGTTCCATGAATTTTGGGGGAGTTACTTTAAGGTTGCCATTTTCACTGTAAGGGGTAGGAGAATGAAGATAAGGAATAGGAGAAGATACAAGGGATGAAGTATAAATTGAGGCTTATACCACTGCTGTATTTCCATAGCAGTGCAAGCCAGTACACTGCTAAATGAAGCAGCTTCAGCCACACACAGTTCTGTCCTGGGGTGCCACAAGCATTTTTACAACTATGTGATGAAGTGGCTCAGGAAACTGACATATCTATTCATAAAAAGGTATTGTTCAATCAGATTCTCCCTGATGTTCCAGCTCACTATTGCAGCAACAACTACTATGCTAGCACAAGGGAGAGGAAAGTTCAGGAAAGAAGAGTTAAGAGGAGATCTTTTGATAGTCTGGCTGCAAAAAAAGTTTGGGTGTTCACTGAACTGCAGCCTAAAAATCTGCCAACAAAATGCCTCCTGCTATTTAATTCTAATGATTAGGTGCAGCAAATTAGGACTTACTACATGCTCTGTAAATAGGCAGGACAGGTCTAACAATATCTGACTACCAGCATTTTCTCCCCCTGCTGGAAAGGGCCTGCAGGGTACTGTTAATTAGTACTCAGCATACTTTTCAATAAAAACTATTTAGACTTTAACTATGGGACTGATAAAGTGACAGTAAATCATCCCATTCAAAAGGGTGGAAAGAGTTTCAAACATGCTAATTACATGCTGGTTTTGAAACTGTTAAGAAAAATCACTTATTTCCATGTTTGTTGATTTTTTTGCCTCTCATAATTAAATCTGTCCAACAAAAATACTTAGTCTTGCAGCAGTGGCAATTATTCTTGAGGAAAGTATGACATTAATAGTTTATAAAAATTAATTTTCTAACTCTGCAATGGAATATGTGTTAGGACTGAAGCCTCCAAATCCAGAAAGACATCAAACTGAATGTATGCCATTCTACAGAAGTTGTTACAATTCCTTCAGAGTGCAGTACTAAAATGTCAGATTCAAATGTTCAATGAAGATGTGTTAAAATTTGAATCTTCACATCACTTAAAAGTTGTTCAAAATGAGGTGTGTATCTATGTATTTTAAGATGCAACAGATTTACTGATAAATGGTTTTGTTTTAGAAAATTGGATAACTTGTGTATAAGAAACAGTCTCATGAAAAAGCTTTCATCACAGCATCAAACATTTCTGTGAATCACTTCATATCTCATAAGCAATATATTAAGTTTCATAAAGAATAGAAATGATGAGACTAGAAAAAAAAAAACAATTTAAAAGCTTGCATATGTGATGCAAAACAGTTAAAAAAGGCCAAAAAGTCATGGTATATGCCAGCTTTTCAAGTGGACAGAATAAAGAGCAATGAAGTAAGAAGATGGTTTATGTAAAGCATAAGAGGCTTGCACACAATATAAAATTAAATTAGCAACCCATGCAAGAACTCAGAGCAGGTTGAATAGGATGGATGCAGATGGTTTGTGGGTTTGTGCTTACGGTGTTCTGAAATCCTACTGACTGTCCATGATTGTTAGTACTGTTCACAGGTTCCTGATTATTTGCAACTGATTCAGGGATAATTGTTGGATTGAGTACAGCCTTCTTTTCTTTCAGGTTAAGAACAAGTCCAAGCTCTGGTAATGGTAAACAGGAAGGTCTGCTGAGGCCAAAGAGTGTGAAATAGAGGTCCACAGCACCACATCGTAATCTCCAGTCATGTGAAGTTCCTAAAATACAAAAGAGATTGTTAATACAGAGATAAAATCTCCTCCTCTCCCACAAATGTAACAGCTCAAGTAATCTAGGCCCACCAGATAATGACATTTTCTGTGCTTAGGATACACTTCCTTCATTATTCCTGCCTCTTATTAGCTCATATTCACTTGCTTTCTTTTAAAACTTTTTTCATTTTAACCTTTCCTGTTTAAAAGGAAGGCTTTAAGTTTCCTGAGTTGTAAGTTAGACAAGTTTAGTAGAACAAGACTGGAAAAGTAAGTGCTATAATAACATAATGAAAAATAAAAGAAAAATAACCACACCCATATGCATTTATTTTTCAAGTTGCATTTTTCAATTTTTCGACTGGAGAAGTAAATAGAAGACTTTGTTACCAAACTGGCTTCCTGTACCAATGGATTTGGTTGCATTTGCTTATGTATTCCACAAAATATAGTAAGAGCTTTAAGCATGACTAAGATCTTTACTTTCTGGAAGCTGCATTGATAGAGAAATGCACTATCATGCTTTTTAACAACATTACTACATCATGTACTTCACTGAATACTCAATACTGAATTCATATTCGAAATATGTATTCTTACTGCACAAAGAAATGCTTTTCTTTTTTATTATTTTTCACTGTAAACTGTGTACTGCTTTTATATTTTCATACACAAATGGTCCAAGCACGTTTGGCACCAATCACAACAGGAAGACATTTAACATCTGGTGAAATGCTGCAAATGCAGCGATTCTGGTGTCAGAATTCTCAGCCCAGCTCTTGACTGATTGCAAGTTTATTGAACATATTGTTCCCCAGCAGGAATTGAACTGTATCTGGTAAACAAGACACAGATGTGCCCAACTGCCATGTTAATGTGGCTGTGCAAGACTTAGCACAAAATAAAATTACAAGATTTATCCCTGTAAATAGTTTTATGAGACCAAAACAGATTTTGGAGTAAGCTTAGCTTACCCTTACCAGTTACAAATTACCAGTTATACTTAACCAGGTACAAATGAAAGCAATGTGAATATTAATCTGGACATTTCTAACATCAAAATACTCCCCAGAGAATGACACATTCAAAGACATTAATTTTAGAACTATTATGATATTATCAATTTAATTGAGATTAACACAGAAAAAAAAAGATTACATATATTAATCAGAGTCTGTTCTCCATCACATGTGCTTATGTTAAATGAAAGCAACTCATGATTCTAGAATCATGCACCTTTAAACCTGGCTACTAGCTTGTCACACATCAACAGTTTTTTTCAAAGCACCCTGGAATGCTTCAGTTATTCCTTACAGAAAATTAATTGAAACATTACATCATCTTGAGGCATAGAAATTGAGGTGCTTAGAGCCCCATGAACTTTAATAGGAATGTATACCCTATTTGTTACTTGCAAAAAGAGGTAATGCTTGTAACACTGCACACACTCTTCTCTCATGAAAAAGCAAAAACAAATTCTCTGATAGGAACATCAAAATTGTTTATTTTCTGTGTCTGACACTTGGAAAATCCTACGAAACTGAACTAGTAGTAGTCTCCCCACTTCAACCCCTGGAGTGTAGCTGTAAACTTTTAAACACTGAATGTAATGACACACAGAGAACAGAAAGCCTGCAATGACCTAAAAAAGCTATATAAATGTTTATATGTAATCTGTGTAGTAATGTGCCAGATGTTAAAGGGCAGTTTGTGACGACTGGATAAAACTGCTTCAGTAATGAAAAACAGGTCAATGGTAAAGATGCAAGCCCTTCTCTCACCAGGACCTTTCTTAATCTCACAAGGCAAATTGACTTTTAGGTCTACAATGCACTTCTAAAAATCTAATTTAAATTATCAATCCCAGTGCTCTCCTCTCATATTCTCTGAGTGTTTAGAAAAAGAGGACAAAAAGGGATCATCTAATGTAAAGCAAACTCTAAGTGTAATACAGATACCATTATTTGAGGAAACATTTGCTTTGAACAATTTTGCACATTAAAAGTGTGATTCTGTGCAGAAGGACATCAGAGCACACGACCCCAGTAGACAAAAGAATTAAAAAAAAGGCACAGTATAAAACATGGCTATGTCACTAAGAGTGTTCTGGAAATACATAGATGATATTCAGCTTCTGAGACAGGATTTTTAATTTCCAGCTATTGAAACCAAGAGAGCTCTTGGCATATTCTGAAGCAAGTTGTTAATACTTCTTTCAAAAAACCTCAAAATAAAACCCTAACACAACAAAACAACTAATAAATCAAAAACTCTAACCTGAATTCATCAGTTTCCAAAGCTGATCTACCAAAGCTTCATTACATAACGGAGACTCCATATTCTTGGTGAAAGGTGGATTCTTAGTCAGCATATCCAAAATCTTATGCCTGAAAGAAACAGAAAAATAATCTTTACTAAATCCAAAAGAAAAACCCTGAGGACACAAGGTCTGTTCAGTTTGCAATATTCTTATAAACTTTAATTGAACTACCAGGATTACCTCCAAATTTTTAACCAATGTTTTATGCCTCTAGTTCTTCCTTCCGTCCACAATATGCATAAATAAAATTTAGCATCCACAATATCACTTAGAGATAAAAAAAGTAAGGTGCAGAGCAGTAGGATGTTTTCAGATATAACTGTTAACAGCTGTAGGCTACATTCTGCTCTTCTGTTTAGTAATGATCTTTTTTTGCACACTGACTTAGAAGTTTACCAAAAAGCATCAACACCGGCAAATTAACTCCTTACATACTGATACCAAAGAGTTTTTAAATAACTCTAAATATTTATGAATGATACAAAATGGAAGGCCCAAAACCAGTGACTTGCACATTCTCCTGGAAACAAACATTGCCACCTCTTAAATTACACTGGTTTCCCAAGATCCTGCACTTACCATGTTGCTCACACTATTTACACACTAAGCTGAAAGTAGACACATTCTTGCTTCTTCAAAATGGAACTTAAAATTATGTAATGAATTCTTTGTTTCACTACATATTATTTTAACAATTTTTCTCTGCATAGCCAGCTTGCACCTTGCTGTCTTACATATTTGGAAAAAAAAGACTTTTTTTTTCTGCATTTTCTTTAAGAAGAGACTAACATATTGCACTCAATTCACAATTCAAACTCCTCCTTAAAAGGATACAAATAAAATTAAATCTTCTTCTTAAACTGAAGTTAAACATGTATTTATTTCCATTAACATGAATGACAGAAACGAAACAGAACAACCTTGCAGCTATGATATTTGTAAGAAATTACCTATATAGAGAGAGTAAATACAGTATTACTTAACTTTGAAACCCAGTATTTTAATGGTGGTCAGAAGAATAAAGTGTTGGGAAAAAACAATTATTATGAACTTTGGTGTTCACAGATTTGTAATGAACATGCTAAAATACCCAACCACTTTTGTGAAAACCAAGTTGAAACAAACAATACTAGAAATTTCACCATATTTTCACATGATCCTTTCACCCCATCTACAGTCTGATAGTTGCTTTACACCCTTTGGTGTCCAAATATGTGTGCACTATGTCTCAGCCTCAGTGTTTTCTAAGTATCACAAAGTCTTTTTTGCCATATGCAACATCATATTTATACACTTCATTTATGATCAGGAAATGATCTCTAACTTCAGACTTCTGCCACAAGGTAGAACATAAAAAACAAAAATAACATAACGCAGAGTAAGAACAGAATATACTAACTTTTGAGTTCTGAACTGTTGAAACATCTAAACATGTTTTAATTAATTTAAAAGAACAAGAAAGGAAAATAGTTTTGTGAAGAAGCAGTTAAGGATCTGATCTATTCTAAAAATTCCAGGTGAAGGATTTACTTAATAGCATCAGCATGAGTAAAAAACCTGTCTCTTTATTTTACCTTATGTAGGGTACAGGATCACTCTGAACCATTGCGAGTAGCCACTGTAATTCTTCATAGCTCCTATCCACTGCAAAGCAAAATAAAACAAAATACCTATTAATGTATACAAACTGGAAGGACTTTGATGGAGACAATAATGATTCCTGAATTAGCACATGAAGAGCATGAATCATTGCAACTAGAGAGAGAATTCCGCTAATTATGGAGCAAATTCAAAGTAAAAGGTGTCTTACTTTACATGGAAATAGAAATACAAACCTCTTACATGCCTCAGTTGTTCAGTAGCAACCAATTTGACTATTTGCATGAGCAGTGATTGAGAAAATCAGATTAAAAGCTCATCTTGATATTGTGTGCTTCCTGAAATGAACAAATTCCAATATCTTTTCAAGAATCAGAAGCATAACATCTTTTGTAGAGAATATATAATTCTAATACACAAGAATCTGTCAAAGATTATTATCTTTACATAGGACAGAAAGAGGACTACTACAGGGCTTGTATAAAACTGCAATCATGCTCCCCTCAGTAGCCTTCATTAGTTTTATAAACCATTATACTTTGCAACTAAAATGGATTTTGAAACCTTTTTGAAACCAGTTTGCTTGACACTGTTGGAAACAAAATCAGCTTCTTAGTTTGAAATGTAACTTACATTACAAAATTCCTTTGATAATCAAAATAATATTGCAAAATAGGAAACTACAAGGAAAATCATCATCACTCATTACACAAAACATGAGTGAATTTTTATCCTATCTTCTTGTCAGGTGCATAACTAAGATTTTTACAGCAGTATTCTCTTATTCTCTTCTAATTTCTTCAAGACAATAAAGAGAGTGTATTAATATTAATCATTACTGGATAGACATGTCCAAAACCATTTTTATTGCCTTCTATCTTGTGGTCCTAGCAATGTATTTCTTAAATCTTCTTGGCAATTGTATTTTTAGTTCTAAATACCTCAGTTCAACTTGTCTTCCTTATTTTAGTTTGTTTTCAGCCAACAATTTTAAAATATAACTACTTTAGTCCAACTAATTCTAATACCTGTTATTTTCTTGTTATTTCACTAGACTAAGTTGCTTTTAACAGAAGAGGCATGTATTTATAATATAAGAACCAGCACTTCATTCTATTATAAGTTTTAAAAATCCTTTGGACAGTTAGAATCTAAGACCCCTTTCTGGGCTAGGAGAAGGCAACTACATTAAAATATTGCTTAGAGGATGGCTGGAGAGTCCTTTGCAAGGCAGCCCTGCTCTTCCTACAATCCAGCCAGAACCAAACTGGTTACACTGGTGAGGCTCCACTCAGCCCTGTTTAGAGGCAGAATGTACCAGCTCACAGAGTGCACTGTCAGAGCATGGCTACACACTTCTGGATGATGCCAGAGCAAATTTGTACCCATACAGATCAGAACCACAGTCTGAGACTTGTCTTAAAAACCAGAAACCTTTGAGAAACTACGCAGAGAACACACTTTGAAGGGATTAGTGACTTCCTGTGCTCAGCTCAATGCACAGCTGCTCTTCCTGGCTTGGGACAGAAGGCAGTTAGAACATTGCAAACAAAAGTTGTTTTGCATGTAACAAAAATAGCATTTTATTACCACGCAGCAAAGAATTGCAACACTGCAAACATCAAGTCACAATCATTAGCAAATTTTAATTATTTTCACTAACAAAAGGGACTTTAAAATACTTTTTAATTAGAAAATGAAAAGTCTGGGAGATTAATCCTTTAGGCTGATGGTACTGGTAACAAAATCAGGTAATACCACACTTTTGTGATTAATAAAAATAGATTTGTGTTTTAAACTTATTTCTGCTAGAAATAAGTCTTCCCTGCCATTTGCCTTATAGTATAAACTAAGCCTTCTAGGCTTCCAAAGCTTTGCTACCAATGCATTTAACCTGCTCTTCAAATTTATATAGGAACTATGGAACAGTATGTACAGCAATGACAAATCAAACCTGACCTCGGGCAGAACAAATCTTATTAGCCAGAAGAACCATATACCAGGCCTGGGCTGGAGACCTCACAAAATCACCTGCTCCAAACTTCCATGGGAAAGGGAGCCTAGTAAAGATTATCTAGCACTCCTGAAAACCTCCAGTGATGGGGACTCCACCACATCCCTGGGGAGGCTGTGCCACTGATTGATTGTTCTCACTGTAAAAAAATTCTTTTCTTATATCAAGATGAAACATCTCTTAGTGCAACTTGTACTTGTTAATCCTTCTTTCCATGTGGAGGAGAGAGATATCTCTATCACCATTCACTTTTCAGCTGCTCTCTAAGTACTGGAATATTATGATGAAATCCCCTTAAGTCTTCTCCAGAAAGAAAAGAGCTCACTCTGTCACTCTCCCATCACAGAGCAGATCCTGCACCCTCTGATAATCTTCATGGCCCCTCTTTGGACCCTCTGCAGTCTGTCCAAACTCTCTTGAATTGTGAAGGCTGGAACTACACATGCTGCTTGAAGTGTAGACTGAGTACAAAGAAGAGTGGGATGATCACATCTTGGTCTCTGTTGGTGAGATCAGCCCAGGATCTGATCTGCTGCAGTCACACATGGCTGACTCATGGTCAGTTTGTCATCCACCAAGACCCTCAGGTCCCTTTCAGTGATGCTGCTCTCCAAGCACAGATCCTGTCCAGTTCTGGGCTCTTTGGTTATGTTCCCCCAGATGCAGGACCTTGCACTTGTCAAACTTCATTCAGTTCTTGCTCTCCTGCTCTCCCAGCCTGCCCAGGTCTCTCTCTGAGAAATCTCTCCCTTCTGACATGTCCACCTCACCACCAATTTTCTCATCAATAAACCTGGTGAGGCTGCTTTCAATGCTGTTTTCACATAATTTCTGAAGATGTTTCCTGGGGGACCCATTTGTGACAGACCGCCAGCCTGAATAAAATCTACTGATCACCACTATTGAGTGTGGCCCACGATCTGAATTTTTACCTACTGCACTGATCACCCATCCTGTCTGTAACTTGCCAGTTTGTCTAGGAGAAGGCTGTGGGAAAAGCAATATGTGTAGATTTTCATACCTCTGGTAGATACAAACACAAGTGATTGCTTTCTGAAACAAAAATCCCCTTGTGATTTTTTTTCAAATTACAAGCAGTGCTGTCTCAGCTCTCAATTGCTGCAGAGCATCTTTGACACTTAACTTTAACATTAATCAAATTTGATAATGGCTAATAGATAATAGATATATTCTAAATATAGAAATCATATTTATAGAAGAATCTCTTCTAAGTATGCAACTGTCTTGTTCTATACAAATAACTATTAAGAGTCATAAAGCTCTCACAAGTTAACTTTAAAATAATAATATAATAAACCCTGCGTTCACTTCAAGTCACTTTAGATAAACTGTCCAAGCCCTTGTATGCTGCCTCTAGCATTTTAAAAAGTTACCATTTCTCAAAAAATCCTTGCTATTAATGGCAAAGAAAACAACTTACTCAGTTCCATGGAGAAATTATTTCTTTTCAAGTACTCAAAGAAAGGTAGTGTTACTCCTACTCTGAAAGCTCCGCCCAGAAAATACAGACTTTCCTTTTTATGGAAATGACAAAATCTGTCAGCTTCCTTTACAAGAACTGTTAAAAGCCAGCTTTGGCACAAGGAACAGGCACTTGATAGCTGCTGGTTTGCATTCAGTGTGAACTGGAAACCAAGTAACTGGGAACAATGAAAATCAGATCTCTTGGCAATAGCGGGACAATCATTTCTCCTTCCAAAGCCAGGTTTAGGGCTCTGCAAGACAAGCACTGCAAGTTCTCTATGGGCATAGAAAGAAGTCAGCACACTGAGTTTCTGGATCATCTGTCCACCAAAACCCCACCAGTCTTACAGCAGGAGCAGAAGTTCAGTGCTGGAAGCTTGTATTTGAGAAATGACTGATGACCAGCTAGATAATAGGCTGTGTGGTGAATTGTAGTGACTTAATTCAAGAGAGATATTTGCATCTGCTACCTCTGCATCAGAGAAAAAGCTGTTGGCAAGGGGCAAGGCAGTTAGGTGCAGCAGTATTCTTTGTCATGATCAGAATCACAGCGAGCTCAGTCAAAGACTCTGTTCAGCTCAACCACTGATGTCAAGTAATCTACTACTTTTCACCATTCAAGTTTTAGCTTCCTGTAGGTTTCAAGCAACTTACCCTATTATCTTGCTTATGTAACACTGCATTTGATCAGCTGTTTCAAAGGTGTACTTTATTACTTTGTAGTACAAACACTTTCTTATTCCAGGCAGTTATTAACTATAAATATCATCCATAAAAGGTCAAGAATTTCACGAGAAAACATTATTTCTATCAGTTTGTCTTTCCACAGGGTGGGATGAATTAGTGAGGAGACTGTTCTAAAGGAAAAGAGCTGATGAGTAAGCTTCCTATTCTCCAGCAAGTATTTCCACTAACATTCTATGAAGGGTGGAAAAAAGCAATTAGTTCACCAGGGAGAGAGATGCATAGCACTAGCACAGTTCTGAATTGTAGCTGTGGATCACTCACAGGATCACCAAGTGGTCTGTGTGCAGTGGATTTAGGATAGAGAGTCTGGTGGACTACAGGAGGGAGCTTGAGCACTTGGGGCACAGCTTCCCTCACAGTTACCAGATGTTCAGAATGACAGCCTGGTTTCAGTCTGTGACTGAATGCCTGAGTTTCACCAAATTCACTCTAAGATTTCAATTGCCTTAAAACCCCCCACTGCTCATCTAGTTTGAGAAGCCTTTGGATGGAATAACACGAGTAATGTCAAAGTAACAAAGCCCTTAAAAAAAGGAGAAAACAATTATTCATGTAACAAGCAAAGGAAACCCTCCTTTACCCTGAAAGCAAAACAAATCCATGAAATCTGAGACAGAATAATTAGAAATCTAGATCCACCAGTGTGCTACAGAGGAATAATCGAAGGATTTGGCCATTTTGAAAGGTACAAACCTCTGAACACAAAAGCATTACACAGCTGCTGAACAAAGAATAACCCAAAGAAATGAACACTACAATATAATACTAAATTAACTTTATGTAATGCAAATCACTTTAGCTGTAATTTCTAACTGTGATTAGAAATCTGTCAGGATTGAGTATCAACTACAGAGAATTTAAGAAACTGTCCAGGGTTGTTTTTTTCATGGATCTGCAATAGTCAACTAGGATAAAGGCAATATTAAAAGAATGTAAACATCTCTCAAACATAAGCTCTGCATAAGGAATGACAAAACAGAATCAGCCAAAGTATCTCCACAGTAATCTAAGTTTCCAAAATTTATAACCACAAGATGCATGGAAAAAACACAAGATATTAGGAAAAAGGTAAAGCAAAATCAATGACTTTGACTAGCAATTATGGGTGAAATCAACTAAATCAAAGTCACTGAAGTGCTAAAGACCAAATCCTCTTACTGTCACTCATTATATCAAAACATTGGTATATGATTCAATTTGCAAAGCACTGAGGAACAATGCTCAGCACATCTTCGTAACACTTGTACCTGCTGGGACAAAACATAATAGAAATCTCAGTTTCTTATTAATACACCTGTCACCATACAAGCTCTTCTGGTGGACACCATTCCAACCTAGTATTAATGAGGTGAGCATGACATTTGTAAGAGACCTGTTACAAAGTGTCAAAATCCTTGGAAGAAAGTACCTTTAGTGTAATCAACAACAGCCTCCAGCGCTGCTATGCGGACGTCGATGAAGTGCCCGTACTCCGCGTACGACTTGAAGAGCGCCGGATCGCTCGGGACGTGACCGTTCTTCTGAAGCACCCGAATGGCCTTCAAACAGCTAGAACAAGGACATTTACATCAGCTCCAAGGAACATCAGCCAAGAAAAATAAAATTACTTTCTTCCAAATCAAGTACTTCACATTTTTTGAATTATGTTATCCACATTAACGTGATTAACAAGTTACAATTACTTTCACAGCATTAACATACAGCTCATATTATCTCTGAATTAGGCCGAAACAGAATTTTTCACCCTGTCAAATCCATTGCTTGGTTTCAGTAGAGCCATAACTTAGAGAAAACACAGCTCAGATGATGTTGCATGCTTTACAGTTATTGTTACAAGGCAAAACTTTCATAAATGCTCTTCTTAAAGAAGCATGGGATGATCAAATTGACTGTTACTAAAGGTCTACATTGACAAAAATTAATGCTGAAAAGTAAAGCAATCAAGACAAAACGTTGCATTATCAGCTTTTGAAACTTGAAAGGAATTTGACATTTAAGCTAAGAACATACAACCTAAAATCTCAAAAGCTAACTACAGAAAGGTACATAAAACCCAAGAAAAGAAGTGTCATTAAACCATACCTGACTGTGATCGTATGTCTGTAACTGGGAAGAAGCTTCTCCATATTCAGAAAACGGGTGATTTCCTCAAGAATAAGTCGTACATCAGGATTTAAGTTATCCAGTGTTCGAACTTCATTATTCACACTGACTGCAGGGGTCACAGAGTTGGCTAGGGCATCAATCAGCTCAGCACGATAGTAGTTGTCTGAAAACTAGATAAACCCAATATTTAACACAAGAAAATACAACAATATATATCCTTTCAAAGCTAAGAAATGCGTAAGCCCTGTTAAAGAACAGATCTTGAAAACAAGACCACGGGAGAAACTGCATGAGAAAGGAAAACAGGAAAAAAATGGTTCTGAAAATCACGCCATTAATCCAGCCAGCACCTTCATGAGCTTCTGAAGTGAACTAATAAACTCTCTGCTGCTTAGTGAAGAAAATCTTACTTCTTCAGTTCATCCCTCTTACCTGGGCATATAGTTTCACTCCTTCCATTATGCTTTTGCATCTGTTGGTTGTGTTAGTGAGCAGCAAAAACGTATAAAAATAAAATTTATAAAAAGCTGAAAGAAGTACTGGATTTGAGTATTAGTTACTTTAACCTAAACACACCCAACATTCTGTCAGATCCAGCAGATGTCAAACGTGTAGGAGGGACATGTGGAAAGGTGAGGCTGAATCTCTCCCTCAGTGGTAAGATGTCAGCACATGTTACCCCCTTCTGTGACTACTGAGGCTTGCATTCATGTGTCCAACTCTTTACCTCTCCCCATTCATCATCCTTATTTCACTAACAAGCAGCAAGTGTCTTTTTACACTATGTGTTCTACACAGAAGAAAAAATGAAGTTTAAGACACATCAGACTGGTTCCACATCACTTTGGATACTTCATTGGGAAGATTATGCTGGGTTCCCAGCTACAGGGTTGGAATTCTGTATCATGTCAGGATCTTAAAGGGCATTTAATCATCCTGCAGAAGTGGTCTGTGTGGGAAGGAACTTGGGGTGACAACATTTCCAGCTCAGATGGTTCAGTTTAGTGATGGAACAATACAAACCCCTGGTTCACCTGTTATTTAACCAGATGAAGACAATTCAGTTCTGTGAGCTAAAACTGATACTCAGAATACATCACCCAGAGTTCTGCATTGTGTTAAAAAATGATTATTTCCTTTCTTTGCTCTTTCAAATTCTCCTCTGAAGGTGAAATAAACATCAAAAAAACAGTGCTTAACTTCTCATGCTTCATTTTCTCCAAGCACTTGGAATGAAAATGAGTAAAGCAAGAAAAATATGTGTGCAAATGAAGACAGGCAGGCCCTTAGTAACAACAAGCACACAGAGCTTTGAAACATCCAAGAAGCGCCACCATAGAAATGCCAGCTACAGAACATTCTCTAACCTTTACTGCTTCACCTTCTCATCAACTCTGAGCTAGGTATTTGCAGTAGTGGAATCAAACACCATGCAGTGTACTAACCAAAACTTTTTTCACAAAAATAAAACAATCAGTAAGAGATTAAAATAAACACAGTCTTTACCTTATTCTTCCTGTTATCATTATACTTGATCAAATCCAAAATAAACATCAAAACCTCCTTAGGACAAAGGTTGTGAACATCTCTCAGAAGGGCCATGGCAACAGGCATAGTCTGTGTAATAAAATTAATTAATATCACTCTCTATATTATTGAAATGATAGTTACATCCTGAAAATCAACAATTAACAAATTTACAATAGGTGTCTGAAAAACTGTATTTACATAAGTTCTGAAAGTCAGACTATGAACTGTATAATTTTCAGATCAAATAAATTAATTATTGCTCAATAATTAGTCACAGTCAGACATTTAAAAAAAAAAGTATATTCAAAAACAGATTCTTGAGTCAAGACACTATTAAAAAGGTATCAACAATGAGACACAGAAAATGATGATGGAATTTGAGACAGACCCTGAATTTGAGTGTCCTCATGTGAACACAGTGTCTAAGCTTCCATTTTCACTAAGACATATCAACCCAACAGGGTCAGTGAAGCCTGAAAAATTATTAGCCAGACAGCTGTTACTCTGCTTAGGTATTTATTTTTGAATGAATTAAGCACATCTCTAGGCTTTACTCAACACAGATTTAAGAATCTTATTTTAGATCTAGGAACTTGCACACAGGATTAAAAAGGGAGAAAAATGAAAGATTTAGTGGTAAAGAATGCACAATGACAAAAAAACCCAGAAAATTACAAAAAGAAGGTCCAAGAACAACATGAAGGATGAAACAGTTTCAGACAGAGTAAAAAACCCAAACATTTGAGTCTTCTATAAAATCAGTAATATGCAATCTATGAAATAAGAACTCAATCATCCAGTCAAGTGAATCTTGAGAGAAAAACATTGTAAATAACTTTGTTATCCAATGAACAATCAAAAACTATAGGTTATAGCAAAAAAATGTGCTAATCCCAAAATAAACAGTGGCAATATGTGATGTTGACAATGGAAAGAAGAGGGCAAGAAGGATTATGCAATGTCTTGAACAAAAAACCCCCACCAATTTAAGAGTTTACTTGCAGTACGGTATAATTACTATTAAATAATAAAGGCAGTTGCTGAATTCACCTAAAAGATAAAACCAGTATCTTTCTTACTGTCTTATTTAAGAATGAGCTCACAAATAATTTCAAGTAATTATATAATAATATGTAATTCTCCACTCCCCTGAAAAAACTGCTAATTTAACCTCAGCCACACAGAAAAAATAGCTAAGAATTTGTTAACTGATTTTTAATAAGATGAAACAAATTGAAGCCATATGAGAAAGAATTAGTTACTTTGATTTTTATTAAAGATTAAATCAGGTTTGTGCTAGCCATCGTCCTGTAATTGTCAACTGTAGGAAAATTTTTCTATTTTTGACAATTCTTTTAAAACATTCATTGAGAAAAATAAACTTTACCTTCTGAAGAAAGTAGCTCTGAAAGTTCATGAAGTTGTTGGTCTTCACAATGTTTGGACAAGTCTTACAACAAAACATTCGGGTAAAGAGTGACTTCATGGCTGGTGGTCCTGTCCACGTACTTACCATGGAATTTGCAATCTGAATAAGTAGGGGGGAAGGGAAATTGTATTACCATGACCACTGCAAGTTTAGTTTGGCTGTAGAAAAATACACATTTCCCATAATCAAAAAGGATAATTGCCAAGAACATTCTCTCCTTTAAATAGATACTTACTTTCATAAGTGTATTATCTTATATTAGCTAAGTTTTCACTGTCATTCCCAATATATCTTATCTACATTAAAGGTAAGTTTTATGGAAATGGTTCCATTTGAAAGACATTTGCAACTAACTATCCTTCCATGATAAACTTCTGTTCTTAATTATTTTCTCTTTTATATATTTTAGATGAAAATTCTGTGTTTACTAAGCCAAGTTCTCTGACTCTACAGAAGCCAGTGATGGAAGGAGATTTTGCAATACCTACTTCCCAAATTTACCCTGCCAGTAACCTCAGCCTAGACTTTTTAAAAGAGGCCTCACCCACCCTTAAGAATAAAAGACCACCTCTAAAGTTAAAGACAAGGCAGCTCCCTCCAACTTTGTCATTTACTGAAAGACTGTACACTGAGAACAATTTCTTGCCATAGTCTGCTTTGGTGTAAGATAGCTAAGGCTCCACAAAGACAAAACTGCTTTTTGTGCCTTCCCAGCATCCTGGGTTTCATACATTTGCTGTATGGAGCACTGAAAGCCTGCAGACAGGAACACCTGTGCCTGCTGATGGTTAATCTGCCTGACATGTGTGCACACAAACAAAATGGGACCAGTACACCCTACAAGGTAGCAGGAATTCCCATTGTTACAGACCCACCACAAACTAAGGAAAAATCTGTTCTTACAAAGAAAAACCTGAATTTGATGATTTCCTTCTAAATTATGTAGCTTGTTTCAAAGGCTATGACATGTGCAGTAAGTGAAGGAAAAGGAAGAGGCTATCTGAACATGCACAGCAATCCACTTCATCATTGCTTTTATGGAAGAGTGATGCTTTATTACTAAAAACCATTTTTCCACTAAGCCAGGCTTCAAAGCAAAGTCAGAGAAAGATAATGCTGCAATCGATCTTCCCCTTGCAATAACTGAAGTGTTTGAACTAAAGATGCAGATACAGCTTTTTCTGAAAGCTACAATATCTCTTCCTGCAGAGGAAGATTAATCCCAAAGACTGCTTAGAAACCATGATAAAGAACTTAAAAGAACAAATACGAAATTTATGTAGTAGTGTCCAATGAATCTCAAATCCCCAAAATATCAAAGTATACTATGCTTACAAGACATTCACTATTACATTAATATCAGGGTGTACATTTCTAAATATTAACTTCTTATTGTAAGCATTTACTTTCACAAAGTCTGCAGATGAACAACAATTTTCAATAAAAATCAAGAGTAGTTAAACCATCATCTTTTCAGTATTTCTTTGCTCTTATCATGTGTTGTGACTCATTTGAATTTCGCTTTACTGACAGAATCTGATTTTTCTACTTATTCTACTGAGACATTACACATTCTGAACTAAATGTAATTGCACATTCTCAACACAGTAGCATAAATGACCTGTCTTACATTATTCCTACTTAAAAGGGCAGGAGGCATACTCCATTTCTGCATCATTCAATTCAGTACAGCATAAAAATGTAGACTAAGGTGTAATTCTCATGCACATCTATGAAACTCCTCAACATTTCTGAGGGAGGAGTTTGTGATTGTAGTGTTCCAATTGCAAAATTTATAACACACCACCTACACTGCAATGGATCTGAACTGGTAAATCAGCATGTGTACCCTCAGGAATTAAGATTGTGACATTATTTTCTCCTTTCTCTGCATTTGTTATTTGTCCTGAAGGACTCAGCACAGTGTGTTCACACATGTTCACACATATCTCTTAACTTATCAATGAGGATTTAATATGTCACCTGGACACTTCACTGCTGAGAGACTGAAATCCTGTTTTACCATGAATTATACCAATAAAGCCTAACAAATTTGGTTTGATAATTGCATTGTCACATATCATTTCTCTGTATCAACATGAGTACACAGAGCATATTTGACAACAGTAAGTGCAACCCAGCTAGAAACTGTAAATCAATAAAAAAGAACCCTCCTCCTGAATAATCATGAGGGACTTGGCTTTTTTCAATAAAGAATACAAATCCTGAATATTTGCAACCTGAGAAAATTAAACTCAATGACAATGTTAAGTTATTCTTATTGATGTCTTGATGTTGGAATCAGTAATAGGATGTATTACACTTTCCTCCCAGGTAACTTACATAAACATATCTACAACTTTGCTCTGCCATGCTCCTTTAGCTTGGTTTAATGTCACAGCCATACTTCTTGCTTGCCTTATTATCTTCTTTTCTGCAAGTCAACCACCTTATCCACAGACCCAAGATTTTCTATAAAATTACAACTGACAAAACCAGCAATGATTATCTGCAGCCCAATTGCCTAAGAAGTTAAAGATAGAAAAAACTATAGCTTTTAAATGTTGCAACAACTGCTCTTTTAATATTTACCTGTGGAATATATACTATTAGATATTCCAAGGGAATTTGTTATGAAAAGCACATATTTTAAGTCAGATACTGGCAGCACCAATACTAGAACATAGACTGGCAGTTTCACGTGAGTGTTTCATAATATTAAAATAGTTTCTCAAAAACACTGGGATTTCGATTTTCAAAATATGGCTGAAGGCTTTATTTCTGTATGAGAATTAAATTATTCCCAACAGGTACACAGCAGAAAGCAAGCTATATATCAATAATCTGAACTCTGTACAAATTGTCAGTCAGTATGTCTTCATGTCCATAAAAGTCACCAATATTCCATTTTAGAAATTCTTGTTCTTCTGTGTTTCCATCCACTTGTTGTAAAATTAGAGGTTTGCTAACCTTCATTCTTTATGCTAATTTTATGTCTAAGAAAAAAAATCTTCCCTTTTCAAGGAAATTATTTTGCTTTTTAATAATTAAGGTAGCCTAACTTGATGTGTATTTTGTGACTCTATTCAATCAGAAACGACATAGAGCAGCAATCTGAAGTCCAATTAGAAAAAGATGAATTTCAGCACTTCAGAATTCTCAACATGGCCAAGGAACTTCCCACTAAAATAATAAAAAATATACTTTGGTTCTGAAAAAATATTAAACAAAAGTCTTTTATTTCTGCCACTTAATGAAATCTGGAAAAATCCCTTGTGGTTTTCATGTCTGACATCTCAATTTTGACAATTATGAAAGCCTTCTGCAGTCTCCATTTACAGACTAAAATAATACAACTTTCCTTTCAAATCAGTCATGTTAAAAATACTTGGCAAATACACTTAAGAAGCTAAATATCAAGCCAGCTTAGGAACTGTGATGAGTTCTGACCCGTTTTCAGCCATTCACAAAGCCCAGAGGATTTCCTCCCTCGGTGCCACCCACACGAGCTCACCTTCGCAAGGCAGAAGCAGGCCAGCATTCTCACCCGGTAGAAACACTGCTCCTGCTCCAGGATGTCAGTCAGTGCAAGCCGTGAGGCTGGAGTAGGGAACTTTTCCAATGCCAGGATGGCTTCTTCTTGTGCCACCACATCTCTCTCATATCTCAGCTGATACTGCCACATGAAATCAGACTGCTCAAATTCCACCTTCCTCAGCACTGACATATCGGGGTCTATTCTTATCCAGAGCAAGGGGGAATCAGCACTAAGACAGACACAAAAAACATAAACAGCTTACAAAATGTCAAGACTATAGAAATTCCAAAGGTCTTCTAACTTGTTATGAGTTACTTGTAAAGTATTTAGATTCAAAGAACCATAACAAAATACAGGTTAGGGAGAACTTTTGGAAGTCTCCTGCTCCAATCTCTTTCTTCTGGGATGGCAATTCTGTAGCCTCCCAGAGCAGTCTGTCCAAACCTCCAAGATATCCAAGGGATTGCAGTGTTTTAGTATTTTTAACCTACAGATCTTTGTTTATGATAAACTACTGTATGATCTATTTAATATTTAATTCTATTTGCTTGGATGCTACAATTTTCCTAATAAGCACTTTAACAACTTCAAAAGGTTAAGACTACAAAAAAAATCCAAGAAAGACAATCTGGTGGTAAATACACTTTTTTTTAATCAACAGATGTTAAACTCCTTTACAACCACTCACATGCTATGATGTTGAAAGCTGACAAGGGTAACCATGATAAATTATGATAAAAATCAGGATTTAAGTTATCCTACAGATAAAATGACTTAGCTGTATTCCACTGAAACAAATATTTTACACTTCAGTATTCACACAGCACCATGACTGGAGAAGCAATTTATGACAGCAACAAGCACAAATTATGCAATACATTCTCTTACTCATTTTTCCATATAAAAATCACAAAACCAAAAAACAGACATGGCATTAGGAGAGAGTTGGGACAGATGAAAAGAGCATCATTATAAATATGATGTGTATTTCTGTATATGTTTGTATAAAATCCAGAATTACTATCAAGTTAGTAGCTACAGAAAAAAACAACAGTGAAAGAGTGTATACACAAGATTTAGAGAATAGAATGTGTATTATCATACATGCTTGGAGCTGAGGAGTTCAAAGTGGACAACAGCATGACCACACCACAGATCAGGTTATCAAAGTGCCAGTGTCTCACATAAAATCCTATCCCAGTTCAAAGGTCATTCTAAGATCACTGAAGTCTCAGCTCAGGGTAATGCAGCAGGGACCTGAGCATAACTGATCAAAAATACTCACAAATACTTAGGGTAATTATCCTTCAATATAATTAAACAATTCATATGTCAACTATCATATGGAAATGATAGCAATGACTTGCTGAATGTAAATACATCTTACGAAATTTTTTTCATCATGTGTTAGATGAGAAAACATTTATGAGAATCTGCAATACTTTTAACGTGACAAGCAATCTATCTTCTTCGAAGAGACATCACTGGCTTTCAAGAGCAGATTATTTACTTCCTTCAGCAAGAAAACAAGGTGCCAACATCTCCATTGTTTCTGAGGGCACTACTGGCTCCAAGTCAAGGAGGGTAAGGCAGGAATTTACACTGAGCAACAATTTGCTTCCAAAAATCTTAGCATTTCCAACTGAAATTAATGCCAGTGTGGATTTCAGTGTGAAGCACTTTATCATAATTTTTAATCCAGAGGAATTTTTTTGTAATAACATATTTCAAGAACTTGTGTGCATTAGTGGCAGTTAAATGGTCTTCATCAAGATCCAACACAAATTGCTGTCACTTCATTTCAAACAAATTTTTGTTTACATTTTACCTGTGAAGTCAGCTGAAACGCATTACTAGAAAAGTGCTGGAGTCAAGAATTTATTATCACCATACCATATCCATGATTTTTTATAAAATCTGATTATATTGGTTAACTTTACACTTCATCAGCATTTCCCCAGCTACAGCAATAAAGTCTCAGTAAAGACAAAGAAATGTCAGATAGTCTTGAAAGTTGTCAGCTATATAATAAAGTACAACTTTATTATCCAAACCTTCAAAATAGCATGCTTTAGACAAGGGAAAGATGGCTCAGATTCACACTGAGAAACTCCAACAAGCCAACTTACTCCATAGCAGAAAGGTCCATGTCCACCTCTTCTCCATTCATCAGTGGAATCTTTTTCTTCTTATTTCTATTACAAAGAAAAAAAAAAAAAAGTATTACTTACCAGACTGGCAAATATATGTTTATAAATAAAGTTTAAGGCTGAAAAAGTACTCTGAGTATTTCACCATACAAAAACATAATGTTCTCTCCAGGAAAAAATATTCACAAATTTGAGCTATGCATCCATTTCTAGAATTTTTACTCCCACCAATTTTACAATTACACATAAACATAGAATTTTGATAAGTAGAATTCAGAGTAATTATTAAAATGCATTAGAAGATGGAGAGACACTATGTGGGAAGTATTCACTTCTCTTGTTCCTTATGTTTACCTAACAGTCCCAGCACTCTCTTCATTTGAGGCACTCCTCTGGTCTACTTCTGTCTTCCCTCTAGTTTGTGAATCTCATTCAAAGGCATTTTGAATAATTTGATTAATTAGAGTCTTCATTCAACTCATTCTGCATAAATTAGATTGTCATAAAACTTTTAAAAAGCAACTTATAATTAAAAACCACGTAACGTTTCTTGCTGTCCTTAAACAGTAAGAAATTCTCCACTTACATCACAGGGAGATCTTATTCAGTAAGATTAAGAAAATACATATATTTATCATCAAATGCCCTCTATGTTTTCATAAATCCATAGTAAAAACCCCTGCAGCTAGTATTTTAGCTCTTACCTTCTGCTTTTAGAATGGCAAGGTATATCATGCTTAAGACTGTTTTCTTCAATCTGCAACGTATGGTTGAATGAGCCATCAAGTTCTTGCACTGTCACTTTAAGAGGACCCTTCAAGTTCACAAGATTTCGTTATTAACATTAAACTTATGCTTATTAATGTGTACATCATAATAGTATGTGTAGGTAAAATATGGAAAATGGACCTTACCACATATTTCTGAGTCCCAGGAGATGTGTAATCTTGTTTTATTTCCAATTCCAATACATTCCGTTTTCTATTAAATGCAAAGCTACCATAAAATTTTACCACTCCACTCTGATCCCTAATAAGCAGTATAGGAATTCTAGTGCACAATGCAATAGTTATAAAAAGCCATAATTCTCAATTCTTAACACTGCTTTATGCTTCTTTATTCCTAGAATTTCCCATTCCAAGAAAATCTGGAAAAGAAATCACTTATGTTCATTCATGAAATTCTGGTGTTTTACTCTTTTTTCTTTAAATAGTTCTTTAATACCTAATCATATCTCTTTATGGATAAAAACTGAAGTGCAATGAAAACTACCCACTATGAAGAAATTCATCATGAAAAACTGTTCTGGACTCCACCACATCCAATATTCTTGGCAAGGTCCCAGAAAAAGTAATTGTGTAAAACTTCAGTAATTTCAATATGGTTTTACTATGTATTTTAGCTAAATAAAATTAAGGGAAAAAATAAAAATTAGTTTCTGTTTTCTTCTCACACTACATTTAACTCCATTATTTTATTGCAGTTTTTCAAATTGGGTCATGTGAGTATTCACATGTATGTGTATATCACACACGAGAGTATACAACATGAATGATAAAAAGTAACAATCTCACTCTAAATTTTGTCTCAGGCAATGATTTCTTCAGGACAACCTTTCCTGTAAATAATTTCATCATTCATTTCTGTATGACAGTCATTACTACACTTTACTTATAGTAAATAAAAACACTAAACTGAAGTATTTTAGTGTTTTTCACAAGTCTCTGACAATATGAGACAAAAGTAAATAATGAAAATCTGTTATTTCGTGTCTCAACATTTAAGGGAGGAGATTCCATATTCAGAGACACTTCTTATTGTACAGGGGTTATTAACTTTCCTCCCAAAATTTGGCTATTTGGTTAAATACCTCAGACTGGTTCTCTTCATGGAGGTTGCCTTCATGAAGCTCTGGGATTTTGTCATCAGGTACAGTTTAAGATATTTTAAGTGGTTTCTTCAGCACAATGTTTACACTCAGCATCAACACAGCCCTTTCTAACACTATACCACAGCACGAGTTAATAGCAGTAAAATCTCCCAAACTACATAAAGACCTGCTGTGATCTTACAGGGTGGAAAATCCATTGCCACAGTGTTTGAAGCATGGTAGGTGAAAAAATCCCCAAATGTGTGAGGTACAGTTCTTTGTTCCTTACAGAACAGATGTAGTTAAGATTCACCCAGCTCAGACAGTAATGCTGACATTTAGGTGTAGCTGGAGTGTGTGAATACAGAGCTCCTGTAACTACTATGCTTGGCACAGCAGAATATGGAAATTAGAATAATGTGTATTTATGAACACTTCTGATGCAAATAAAATACTAACCACTCAAATTACTCTATAAATACTAATTATACAGCATTTTTTAGTTAAGATCTTGAGATGCATGAATGTTGTTAAGTCAGCTCAAATTAAATACCTACTTTTGTTGTCTGTTACAACAGTAAGGTATGCTTTTGCTGCAGTCACATACAATTCTAGCCTGGAGTCACATTAAAACTAACAATTAAACCAGTTAAATGGAGGCACTTCAAATTTCCCCTCATATCAATTCAAAGTAAGAAACCCTGTTTCTTGACTAATATCACTTAAATTTGGAGAATCAAGACACAGAGGTTTATTTTACCTCAAACTGTGCTATTAACACAAGCTACCAAGCTGTTAAAGTATATTGTAAACTAATAGTCTGTGCTTTAGGTTACTTATTTCATGGTGATTTACTGGAAATCACATATTAAAATGCACCAGACTATTGCATTTTCCATGTCCAACTTCAGCATATTTCTATGGGCAGTGTCCTCTGGAATCCTTTTAGTATAATTTGGCCTTAAATTCAAGCAGAGTTCCTGTATTTCTTTCAAAGGAAAACTTAAAATAATGAAAATAGTAAAGAACATGCAAAAAAGCCAGCATAGTTCAAAGGACTATGAAAAGATTGTGAACTTGTGGCTCACATATATAGCTAATTCACACAGTAATGTACTTAACTGTTTTATGTAAAGATATTTCATACCCTTCTTCACATTCCTTTGCTAGTGCCAATTAAAAAAACAAATTTATTCTCCATATTAACAATCCAGACCAAGAATAAAAAGGATACACCCATTGCTTTATTAAAGGTTGGATGTCTTTGCCTGAGACATTTGAGATAGATTTCAAAAACCCAGATGTAGAAACCAACATCTGACTCCACATGTGTGACTGGAACTTCTGAGATGAAGCAGTACTGGCCAGACTCAACAACTTGTTGAAAACCTAAAATGATAAAAAGTTATTACTTTCCCTAAATACTTATATATAAAATGAGCTTTTCTGTTTAGTTTCAGGTCAATTGCAACTAAAGGTCAATAAACTCACTTTCTGATAAGTGGCTTTAAAAAAAGGTTTTCAAAATAAAGACATTAGGGGAAATTATTTGCTTGACCATATCAGAAATTTTCAGTCCAAATGTATCTTCCTCCAAGTTACACATATATATGCACATACAAAATCCATTAAAAGATCATCAACTTTCAAAAATTATCTACAGCAAAAGAAAACACTCAATATCTCTTTTTTCAGAAATTAAACATTCATCAGATTCTCTGCAGTATTTTCAACCTGACAACTACCTAAAATAGCTCTAGCACAATAACATACATATTTTCCTTAAAAACAACCTCAATTAAAGGCAAAACTCCCAACCCCCCAAAAACCTGAAGCTGGTATTAAAATATCACTCACTTTTTAACTGTTTATTTGTAGCACCCTATTCTTTCTAAGGTATGTCATAAAAGATAATTACTAAAGAAGAGAAACCACAGTTCTGGAGAAGTTCAGTATTTCAAAATAAAATTACAATCTTCTACTCAAATCCTTCTTCTAACATAAGCATCTAAGTTTCATCTAGCACTGAAAACTTTATATAATGAAAGAGCTGGAGTTGGATTCTCATTACTGTCATTATTTATAATTTCATTAGATTAGCTCACAGCAACACCAGTCAGGGACAGTAAAACAGGCTCTCAGTGTTAATAACAAATCAAAATAATCCAAACCAATTAAGAACTTTAAGATTAAAGAGAATATGCAGCATATAAAAAGTTTTGTAAGTTATAAGAGTAACAGCTAACCTATCCTAACCCAAATGACCAAATGTTTGCTCAGGCCTGCTAAAACTGAAACTACAAATGGAATCCTAGGATAAATTGTTCTGCTCTTCTCTGAACTCTATTTAAGGAACAGAAATGCAATTGAAGACAAAGAGTTTTTTATATTCCACATAATCATCTAAATACCTACCTGTAACATGAACTCCATGCTAATTCTGTTCTCAATCAGTCTCATAACAAGATGTGCTTTACACTGGAACATAGTGTAATATTCCCAGGACAGTGTATGAGGGTGTTTGATTGAAAAATGCAAATGTGAAGCTGGGCTGAAAAAAAAATAAATAAAAAACTCAATATATTTTGTGTTTAATTGAATGAAAATTAAAATGTACCCCAGCAACCAAGCTTAGAGTTGCACCAACAATAACTTAGGATTTCTCACACTGCTTTAGTTACAAATTATTGCAATTATTATTATCATTTTAAAATGAGCACTCACTTGTTCACAGAGGTAACAAGGATGCACCTGGCATCCAGCAAGTACTATACAGAGATTAATGGAACATGACAGCTGCTGTGCAGTGCCGTAGAGACAGTGGAATCACCAACAAACTGAGCAAGGAACCTGTGACTGAGTCTGGAAATTACTCATGAATCAGCAATCTTCCTGCTCCACTTCCATTTAAGAGTGACTGTGTATAACGAATATTTTGTATTCAAATAAATAACTGTTGCAACTCAAGAAAAGCAGTTTTATAATTCATGGAACACTTTCATGTGATGGGTCTAAGGAATTCCTTTCCTTTTATTTTAGTTAGCAACTTTATCTTTCATTGTTTTGACAAACTTGGTATCATCTAAATCAGGTCACATGTCAAAGAAGTCTAGGCAGGTATATTTAAAACTTGAGAAAAATAAGACTTTTCTGACACCTTTTAAGGAGACTCTTATTTGAGAAGTAGAAATTATTAATAGTCTGACTTAATTTTATTGATGAACCAAGTCTGTGGCAACTGTATGTTGCTTTGCTATGTTTTTTCTTTTGGTATTTTTCACAGGACATTGGAGTTTTCCATGAATGAATAACAAACATCTGAGGAAACCAGGTTTGCTGAGGTTCACTAGCAAGTGTTCTAGCAAGACAGTACCAGCACTTAACTCCTTATCTGCAGCCCTTAATATTTCAGATGGCAAGAACCAAGGTAGCTGCAGTACCTTAAAAAGTTTTCCATCCTTCTATTTACTAGGGAGAATCCCTTGACTTTGTTCATGAGTATCTGTTTAAACATCTCAAGAAGATACAAAACAGAGAAATATTTCTAGATTTCAGCAAGTATTATACTTCTAAGGTAAAGCAATTTTGTGAAAAAGAAGTACATAGGTTAACTCCTTGTTTGTAGCTGATAAGCAGTTGCTGAAGTTCTCCTTATCACAATTCTCCTCTTATTCTGGATCTGAGGTAGGGAAGGATTAGCAACCATGAAAGAACTGAAATTCAAGGAGGAAACTGAGGTTATGGTTCAGACATTATATAATAATTTGGTCTCAGAATAAAAACTATTTATCCAGCTTCAAATTATACAGTTGATTGACTTTTGTAAAATTCTTTTCTTGCAAATTACAACTGAGCCAGGACCCACAACCACAAGTTCCCTTTTTAAATTTACTATGTGTTGATTGATTTTGGTTACATTATTTAACTGCAAAACAAATTGAGACAAGTTTGCATTTGACAGTTAGATTCTGTAGTTCATTCAATATTAATACATTTCTTCAGATAATATTTTTCTTCAATCCTGATAATTCCACAGCTTTTATTGAACTGGCACCAAAACAGTGTTAAAATTACTAATATGGACCTAGAACCTTTGTCCAAGTAGAAAGTGAACCAGCTGTTCCACAGAATTTTATAATGCTCGTGCTCTTGAACACAGTCCAGCCATTCAGTGAAGTTAGTAAGCTTCTTCCAAATATATCTATATAAATTTCTAGAACTTTTTAATTTTTACAGTGAAGTGGTAACAGCACAATCAAAGACTGAAGAGAACCACAGTCTGAGAGGACACAAAATGAAAAGGTCACACACAAAGCTTTGTTCTGAAGCTTTCATCCATACAGCAGTTAATCTGCAGTTTTCTTTCCTTCATTTTCCCAGGCTCTGGGATTTTCTTTTAGAATAAGCACTCTGGAGTGCAGTGTTTGTGCTACACCAGACATAAACAGGAAGAATCTGAGACCTTTGTTTTGCACAAATTAATTCATGCGTCTGAAAGGAGTTGGGTTGTTTTTCCATTTTTTCCCCTTGATTTATTATGATGTTTTACTTCTAATTTAGCTGAAAAATGGGATTATTACTTAACACAAATTTTCTTCATATTATTATTAATTGGAACTGCTGTGCTGCAAATACATGTGTCAGGAAACTGTATCATAACAAGCAGAACAAAGAAATGAAATGCATAGAATATACTGGAGAAAAATGTTCTAGGCCCCATTATGAAAATACTTTCCTTAAATACAAATTATCTCCCAGAATCAGGAACATATCCATAATTTACATACAAGGAAACTCTGCAATCTACAAAGAACAGCAAGTTGTAATTAATATTTAAGTGATTCTGTGGTTTTTACTAACAAGCTGTAATACAATGAAGTATTAAAATAACTGTAGAAACAGTTTCCAACAATATATCACAGCAAGAAAACACACCTTTAGGAGTATTAGGACAAGATTTTGTCAATTATCTGTGTCTGATTCTAGAATAAATACAGTGAAACTAATAAAATTAATAGATATTTTGATTTTAGTGATTTCCTTCTTTAAAAATTACCTTATGCCACTTATCTCTAGTTTCAACTTATCACTGTAAATTTAGTGATTTTCATAATTAATTCAGTTCTGAATCCAGAGTTCTAACTTTAAATGAACAAAATCTGGATTTGCACACAATCAAAAGCAAAAGAACCATTGTTATAGGAAATTTTGGTTATATATTATAATACTACAGAGGCTTCTGCTGCAGTAAAGAGCAGAAGTTGACATGGTAGTCTACCTGCACAGGCTCAACCTTGCAATTGTGCACATGTTGCTTGTGTGTTCCCAAAAAGCAATTCCTTGTGTGGCAGTGTTATAAGGAGATCAGTTTATGCAAGAAAAGAAAGACCCAGCCAAAGCTTGTCACTGAAACCCATAACAACTTACTGATTTGACATGCAGCAATATTTTTCTACCTCCAGTGTTCAGTACTGCTCAGTGGGTAGGTACTGGAGTATTGGAAGGGAGGGAAGGGGAATAGTTCTAAGCTAGACATACTGAGGCTACAGTTATAGGGAAAATAAAAACCCAGCCAGTTCACACTGGTAACTAATAGTACTTCACTGATTACTGATCTAATAATTTTCCACCCCCAATATACTAAGAAATCTCACTCTAAGACTACAAGGTGATATTTAAGAGCAGAAAGAAAAAAAAAGCAAAGAAACAGAAAGCTGATGAAACAAAAAAAAGCCTGAAAATTACTAACTACTCCAAAAATAGCTCACATCAAAATTCTGGCTCCATGTTCTCTCTTACCCTCTTACTAAAAAGCAGTTTTGTAACAGCATTAAAAACATTCATTATACTTCATTTCCTTTGAGATTCAAATTGAAAGAAAAATTAAACAACAGGCATTACAATATACTCAAGATGTACTTTATGAGACTGGTAATACATGCCTTGGGCAGCTCGAGATCTTCAGCCTTTGGCCTACAACACACCCAAGGCATATATTAATGGTCCCATAAAAACATATCCTGCAATGACTGGCAGCTTAAATAAACATACTTGTCTTTCTCTTTTCCTCCTCCGAATATTGGATGCAATAAAACTCCTCCAGTCTTCAGTTCATATGCCACGATTTGATCTAACTCCTAAGAACAACACACATAAGTAAGCATAATTTTGAAGAGCAGAGAAATTGTTTCAAGAAGACAGGAAAGCTTTTAATATTGTTCAAGTCATACCTCCTAATAAGCTTGTTTACAAAGGGAGAAATATTTTAAAACTAGGGATGTTCCTCAAATGACAAACAATAATAAAACAGTAGAAATCAGCAGTTTATACTTGTTCAGGGGCTGAACAGGGGCTAATCCCCAACAATGCTGAACTACATTATGACCAGGGTATTACTATTCAATAAATATCTTTGTCCAAAAGCTGTAAGTGTGATCAGCATTTCAAGCTATGGAAAACAACTACAGATACACATACACAAATAAATATAATGTATTAAATATACTGTTTCTGTCTGGCCCAAGCTCTGCACTGAGTCTGAACTTGTGTGATGTCATGCCCAGGTTAACAAGCACACTTAAAGGCAGGATGTTTGTAAGGCCTCAATGTCACCCAAAAGTCAACACAAATCAAATTGTGCCACCTTAAGCACAGGAAATGGAAACTGTCTGCAACCCAGTGCTAAAGATCTTTCAAATGTTTGTATATATTGAGATTTATTGATACATATCAACTTACACACTTTCCTATATTGGTCATACATTAGAAAAGGGGCAGAACTGGAGGCTGTGACAGCAGCACCTCTCAATTCTACATGAACACCTTTAGTTTGGTGTTGACAGATGGGGAACAACATGAGCAAGTTGTGCTGCAGACAGCAGTGAACTCTTACAACAGCCCTCCATCCAGTTCTGCTGCTCTCTGCAGCACCCACAGCTTCAGCACACACAAGACAAGACTGGTGACCTGAAAGAGCATTAGGCACAGGACATGGTACTGGGTCCCCAGGTGTGTAAGGGATGTGAACAGAGCAAGTGGGGTTAGGATTTACTTTTTGGAATAGGGAGAGTAAGAGAATGTGACGAGAGAAAGAAGATACATATCCTTTTTGTGAATAAATGTTACTGGCAAAGAATGAGGAGTCACTGCTGCTATCACTAAAAAGTACCTGTCCCAAAGATTACATTTGGAAACATAAGTATAGACAGAAATTTATTTTCCAAGAAAAGAAATCCCTTCAAACAGGGATTTTTTTACTGTTTCATTATTTCATTTAGTATTTCAATGATACTAAAAGATACCTGAACCATCACTGATCCCAGATAATACTGGAGCCTTTCTAAGCTATATGGACAGCCATCACAGCACAATAAATTCACTAAATACAAATCCTTATGAATCCTATATTCTATTCTAAGTATTCCAAAAGTGATAAATTTTTTTTAATCTTTTTTTTTTTATTCAGGAGTCCAAACAAAAAGAGGAAACTTAATTGCATGGAGAGACAACAACACTCATTATTCATATGGCAGTCACAAAAATGTATTTTGGTTTATATGTTTGGTCCTCTTCCTTGCAGCAGGTGGTAAAAATATTTTAGCTCTGCTGTTTGTCACTACTAAAAAGGTCTTCAGATTGCATTGCAAAGCTATATTATATTCTGGTTTTATACTTCTTTGATGCAAAATGTCTGAAAGGTATAGAAAATGCTATGATGTTACCTGTTTAATCCAGTGGCGATACTCATTAACACCAAAGGTTTTTTTCATCCAAAGGCCATAAATGTAACCAGAGATTCCCTTCAGCACCCATTCATCTGACCTATTATAAGAAAGAAACATGAATTGTATCAATTCAGAGGATGTTTTTAAGGGATGGTATTTCTGACCAGCTCAAAAATAGCCACAAATTTCAAGAGGTTGTATAACTTCTCTAAGTCAACAGAAGTCTGATGAGCTGTGAACCAATTTATGGAACTTGGCACCTGGATGGGACCAATGAAACTGAAAAGTCAGTGAAAACTGAACTTTTACCACAGAAATCCAGATTAAAATATAAAACCAAAATATTTTAGCTGAAACAATAATAATAAACAGGTGGAAATGGACACTGAAGTTCAAGCAACTCCTAATCTATATGATTTTGATTTCTTGATAAACAAGTCAATGCAGTGCAGAAGATCTGGACACCAAGTGGACAAAATACCTATCTCACAATTTGGCAGACACCCTTTTAAACAGATTTTCTGTAAATAATGTTCTAAGAGAGAAAAAATAGACAAAAAACTACCACATGATCATGAACTGGAACCTTAAAAAGAAAAATGTCATTCTACACAGGGTATCATGAAGTAAATAGAACAAGAACATATAAAAATGGAGTCATTATGAAAAATGCAAGAAATTGCCTTCATCACAGAAGTAGGCTAGAAATAAAGAAGAGAGACAGAGAAATTACAACAGCACAAGAATCAATTTAAGAACGTGTTGATTTCCCTTGTTTATAAGACAAAGATGCTCTGGGATATAGACTTTTGCCTTAAAAATAGTAATGGGTTACTTGTCCCCAGTAAATAAAGTGTATGCAAAAGGATTTAAAATAAATACTGACGAGAACTGCAAGAACCAACTGGGGAGGTTTTCTGAGACATGGAATTATAGCCACCTTAGCAGAAATTTTCCTATTTGACACTTATTTCTGCATTCTCCCTGAGCAACTTCTAAATTTATTAGTTCTCTGCTCTACAAGTAGGTTATTCTTCATCATCCAAAATATCTAACAGAAACTGACTGATAATGCAAAAGAATTACCTTTCTAAAATTTTTAGATGCCAAAGCACACTACAACATTAAGGAAGATATATTCCATCTATACAATCCTTGGAACTTTTATCTCTCACTTTCTCCTTTCAAAACAACAAAAAATACTAATGGACTTTTACTAAGATGGGTTTGTTATTCTTACTTTTTCTCCATTTTTGCTTTCTTCTACAATTACTGTTTCACTTATTTTTCTGATAAAATGCAATTTGCAAATTAACATTTGAGCTTCCTAGATCTCCCTTCCTGGAGAATACTATGGTAAAATACTTACCAGGACATTCTGGATATGAAACATCCAAAGAACTGCTGGGCCAGGGCCTGTGCCAAGCATCTCCTTGTCAGTGGAGTTTCATCTATAATCATTGCACTGTGCAAGAGATTTGTGCTGGACCCCCATAAAAAGAAAATAACAGAACATGAGCAGTGGCTCCAAAGAAACACAAGAGGCCTTGCCTTAAAAACCAAAACAAGTAAAATAATTTCTTCACTATTTTTCCAATGAGATACTAACATATTTTTTCATTTTTTCATTTTTTTAATAATCTTAATGCAGGCAGATCTCCTATTATAATCTATACATAATTCTCTGTGTAGAACTTAAGTAGTTTAACGGGTGAAACTCTCTTGTATTCCTGGTACCCTATTCCAGCTGGAGAAAAATAAAACACAACCAAACTTCTGCATTTAATTTCAGATTAAATACTTCATGCATGGCATTTCTAATTCAGAAGGAAAATCACTGATAGTTTTTTTTTAAAGTAAATCCAACATCTTTATAACAGATAAAAATGGAAATGGTGTTAAAAGCCTGTAATGTCAATAAAAACAAGCCTTTTCAAACTAGAAAGCCCAAAACTCAGTCTACAAAAATAACTACAGAGTTTCACACATTTCTCACCAGTCTTGGATCTAGAGCTTCTAGGCCTGTGGATTTAGAACGTGTAATTTTCTCAAATACTAACCTGAAAATACTCATGGATGCATAAGCAGCTACTTCAACATAAGCTTCATCTATAAAAACAGTCTTGAAGCAGGAGTAAGGATAGCGGCAGGTAAGAATCTCCTCATAAAATTCAAACACCTCATGAAGGTATGACGTGGTATGTTTGAGCAGTGGCAGAAGTTGTGGTAAGCAAAAGTGAGTCACCTACAAACAAAGGAAATTTTGTTACAAGACCTACGAATATATTTAAATATATAAATATCAAGTACATTACATATCAGGGAAGAAACCCAATTTGAACTAAATTTGCCCCATAAATTCAGATATAAATGAAATTGTTGCTTATTTAAAGCCTTTCTTTTGGAGAAAAATTTAAATACAGGCATTGCTAGACAAGCTTTATCATACGACTGTACTGATGAAGGTTGATCTAGAAATACCCATTCCTGGACTAAGATATACTGAGTGTAACATAAAACACCAGCAATTCTCAAGGAAAAAAAAAAAAAGAAGGCTTTTATGATGATTATTACCTCATGCATGTATGGATCAACAAGGATTTCAAAAGGTCCAATGGCCAAGGAGATGTTAGAAGCTGCAGTTGGAATAGTCAACATGTAATGAAAAGTCTTCTTTCTCATATCATGGGTGTACACAGTTTCCACCAAATCTCCATTTGAAACAGCCACCATTGCAGCATCTACAGTATACTCAAGTTTCCAGGTACACAACTCAGAATATGAATCCACACAAGGAAACCAAAATCTAGGGAAGTTAGGATTGGGGGGAAAATGGTTAACAATTATACTTAACAATTATACTCTTTTTCACAGGTGTATTTTTTTTTTCAAGTTCCAAACCACATCCTTAAATACTTTAAGAATATATGAATGTTGACATACTGACTCCTACAATACATTAACTTTATAAAGCTTCACAAGCTTTTTTTTTCTTTACCTCCTGCTGAGCTATAAAGATTAGACATTCCAATTACTAGTCATTAATGCTACTTCACATTGGTAAGCTCCTTTCAAGCACAAATAAAGTTTTAAAATTTTTTAAACTTATAAGAATTGATGAAATTATTTGTATTTCCTACACTTTGAGAATAAATAGGAAATACAAATCTAACATCCAAAGACAGTTTTCTTACCTTGTAGAATTTTGATAACCACATGAAAAGACATGAGCCCCTCTTTCTGCCATGCTGCCCTCCATGCTGGGTACTACAAAATGAAGGCCTCCTTTTGGCTGGTCCAGAGAAAAGTTTATATGCACCTTCAGGACTTTTAACTCTGCAGCACAAAGACAAAAACTGGAGTAAGGAAATACAAACTACATGGAAGTTATTTCAGAATAGTAACTCAGTTTTGGACTCTAGGTCTTTGAAGATTATGTGGTAACTTCATTCTCATGGACTCCCCGGTCCCCTTACAAAGCACACCTCAAAGCTAACAAAACTGAGACTTCCCTAAGCACAACTTACAGGACATGAATTTATGAGAATCTTTATTAATTAATAAGAACAACAGTTGGAGTCACATTTCATCTTCCAATTGCCCATCAGTAAAGCATATTTATATGGACTGTACCCTAACCATGAGTTCCTTGGCACCTTGCTGAAAAAAATTTCTCCAAAAACTCTATGAAGCAGGCACAATCTTAGAAGACAAATTATTGTCATTTGCAGTTGCTTAAAATCTCTTATTAATTAATGCTTTTCCTGTAACTTAAGTGTCTTCACTTTGGTTTAGTTCCACAGAAATCTCACCTAGGAATAGATTGGCAAGAAAAGAAATTCAAGCATATGCTGAAATTTATCCCTCAAGTATCACCATATTTTGGCACTCAAACTTTGTAAAGTGAAATTATACATGTTTGAATATTCTCCCTTCTAGGCTTGCATGTAAAGCAACATGATCTTACACAAAAATTAAAATAAACAAAAGTGTCTTTCCCATTAAGGTGCATCTGACAATACTGCATGAGTCAGCCTCATGATAAAGTTGTCACTGTTCTCTCAGAGGTCTCAGAAATCCAAGGGAAAAACTGATAAAACCATGCAAGAAATAATACAAGAAACTAGCAAGATCCCTGTAAGAAAATAATCAACACTGGAGAAAAACTTATTAAAACAGTTACTTATTCCAGGATCTACTATGCCAGTTTATAAAGGAGTCTACTCTCATTACCAAATCAATTTTAAAATGACCATTCCTTGAAGTGAGATGGCATAAAATCTGTAAAGCTTTGTAAAAAGATGTATGTAACTATATCCTTGTAAATTATTTTCTTTATTAGATCATACATATTGCAAGCAGCTTCAAAATTGCAATTTAGCCCCCAGTACACTCCATTATTCCCACTTCCTCAAGTATTTTCCTGGGGTTGTCACCACCCAAGAGTATATTTGTATATGGTGTCAGAAACCTGGCAACACTTCTTAATATTACCAAAAAGTGAAAGTATTTTTCAGAGTTCAAGTGGTGACGGAAAGAAAACTAATCATAAATTCATAAAATAATGTAACACTACTTCTATTTCTTCAAAGCTACTATATTCCTAAGCAAACATGTAGCTGACAACTCTGACATCTTAAAATAATTTTCCAGTATGATCTCTTTACCATCAACATGTTTCCACAGCTCTGAGGGAACCTTAATGCAGAGTTCTCCATTTCCAGCATCTGGGTCCACAGCACTGACAGCAGCAGCATAGGCATTGGAGAAATAGTTGAGATTCCTCCTGTCAGAAACACCCAGTTAATTCCTAAAGTACAGTCGTGCTAAACCACAAAAAACAACTTTGGAAGTTAAGACAATTTCTATACTGAATTTAAAGGTGCATGGACAATCAAGTGTTTTGTTTACTTTTTAAAGGAGTGGAAGAGAAAAGGAGTAAAGATTAGATTTCAACAACCAGACCTTAAAATAGAGCTCTTACAGAAGTGATCTGTGATCAGAAAGACTTAAGCAGCAATAACTCCCAATACCTTGAGAAATGCTCAGTATTCTCTTTGTGCCAATAAGAGCAGTATCTACATTTATTGGAACAGAAATTAAAAATTCTGGTTTTTGTTTTGAATGAAGTTTGCATCTTTATTCTAAAGCTGTCTTGAAGATCTGCTTCCTCATATATTGCAGTTTTGCTCTTACCTTGCTTTTCTAAATGTAAGATTTTAGCTTGGCAATGGTATTTTTCCCCTTTAGCTTAATGGATAGGAATAAGGGTTTTTTTAATGCACTTGTAAATAACAAGTAAAATATTATATGTTAAAGTTTTGGCCTTAACACACACACATACACAAATAGGTGCTATACTTTTTCGTTTCTAGCTATATTTGAAAAATTCTTCTTTTCTAAAGCGTACCATAATTTATTTAAGATGCAAACAGTTTTTGTAATCAGGTTTGAGTGACTATGTATCACCTGCTCATTAACTGCTCACTTTGTTACAAAGTCAGATCCTTACTTCAGTTAGCACTTAGACTGTTTTCTACTGAAATGAGCAGGAACAAGCATATGTCTTCTGTTAAAGTACTCACAAGCAGGATGTTACCTTACTATTTAATGTGATTATGTTTAGTTACAGGAGTACAACAGTCAAGTTCAAAAATAACTCTGCTTTTATAGCTTTATGTGATAGTTTTTGTACTTTTTCAAAATGAATTTCTAAACTGTTTAAAGCGTGGGAGCAAAATTCTAATTCTAATTCTCCAGTACATGCAGTTTTTCAAAAGCTTGCACAACTCTATATGTGAAGAGAGTATTTGACTAACTCATCACCTTTTCCACAGAATTTAGGTACTGCTGATGAATCCAAGCACTGTGGAAGCAGGACACAAACATTCAAGCACAAAGCAGTCACAGAATCACAGAACACTCTGGGTTGGAAAGGACCTTCCAAGGTATCTAGTCCATCTCTCCTGGGAGAGGACACAGACATCTTGCACTAGATGAGGTGGCTCAGAGCCCTGTCCAACTAACCCTTCAGTGTTTCCAGGGATGGGGCATCTACCACCTCCCTGGGAAACCAGTTCCAGGGTTTCACTGCCCTCACAGTAAACGAGTTCTTCCTGCACCTAGTCTAAATCTACCCTCTTTTAGTTAAAAATCATTACCCCTGGTCCTACTGTATCAAGCCCTACTAAAAAATCTGCCCCATCCTTCTTATAAAGCCCCCTCTAAGTACTGAAAGGTTGCAATAAGATATTCCTAGAGCCCTATCTTCCCCAGAATGAACAACCCCAAATGTCTCAGTCTTTCCCCTCAGACAAGTGCACCATCCCTCTTACCACCCTGGACCTCCTCTGGATGTGCTCCAACAGGTCCATGTTCTGTGCTTCTAACCTGAGAGCTGCACACAGAGCTCACACAGGTGGGAGGGGTCTCACAAGGGTGGAGGGGAGAGGCAGGGTCCCCTCCCTCACCCTGCTGCCCACACTGCTGGTGATGCAGCCCAGGGCACTGCTGGCTCTTTGGGGTGCCAATGCACACTGCCAGCTCATGCTCAGCCTCTCATCCATCAGCACCCTGAAGTCTTTCTCTGCAGGGCTGCCTGCAAGTTCCTTCATCCCCCAGCCTGAACTGGTACTGGGGGCTGTCCTGACCCCAGTGCAAGATTACTGCACCACAATGGATTTGGCTGGGGACTCCACCTTCCATGGAATCTGAAATCCACACAAAGCAGACATGATCTCATTTCAGGATTTTAGATTTCTCATCTAATCATTCTCTATTCACCATCCACAGAAAAAACAACTGAAACTACAGCACCTTACTTGGAAGAACAAAGTGTAATTATGCCACCAGCACCATTCTGTAAGTCTAGGTATAACAAACACCATGCTTAATATTCTGAATCTTCCACATACAAAAAACTTTGCTGAAATATTGAAATATATTGAGAACATATTTTCATGTAGCTCTTCATCTTTGGCAGTAAGAGTGCACAAATTCCCTGGCACCACTACCAAGACCAAGAACGTCAGGAGCAGTAAACCTGTCTACTTTGCTTGGAAGCTTCTGAAAATCAGACATGAATAGTAAATGGGACCATTTCAGTAGAGAAACACACAAATATCAAGTTTTAATATATTTTTCTTTTCCTTTTTCACAGTTAACTGTACTTAAAGGTAGGATATAATGGCAACAAGTTTTAAAAGGAAAAGGTTCAGTTTGTACCCTGGAATATAATATAATTTCAAGTATGGTTCCAGAACAATTCCAGCCTGCTTAAACTCCAGCTGATGTGCTGTCTCTTAGTCTCACTCACGCATCACTACCACCTCACTCACTAAGGAGGTTCATCTGATCCTGTAGGGATGCAGCTGAAAGTGTCAACTGGGAAAATAAGTCCTTTTTTTCTAAACAGGCAGCTTTTAGTTGGTTTACTTCCTTGATCTGTCATACTGAGGGATCAAAGAACCTCCCTAAGCAAAGTACCTTTAAACTGTCCTTCAAATGGCCCCCTAAAAAAGCAAACAAATACCACTAAAAAACACAAAAAACTCTATTTTAAAAGAGAATGCATGACTAAGAACAATTAGTAATCAAAAAAGCTAGCAACAGAAAACCACAGTAACATTCTGTTAGACTGTGAAGTCTGAAGTGTTTCGTTTTACTCCAAGCTGTTTTTGAAAATTGACTAATATTGATAGGGATTCCTTTCCTACACGAGTGACAATTTGTTCAAACTTTGAGGATTGCAATGAGCTTGTGGTTACACTTCAAACATCACTGGGTTTACAGACAGAAAAATATTATGATTTTACAGAAAAGAAGGTAGACTTCAGAGCTTAACATTTTATGGAAAACAAATCTATTCTTATATTTCTATTTTAGTGAAGTGTTCCAGTTCAAATGGGTGATTCATTGTAAAAGGAATTCATGAAAGGCGTAGTACCACAGATTAATCTTTTCATAGGTTGAACTATTCTCAGTAAACTGAATATGGTCATTTTAGGAAAAACAGAGCACATGCCAAAAGTTACAGCCCAAGGAACAATGATAAATTTTCCTAAAGCTAAGTGTAGATTGACAATGAAAAACAAATATGTATTCATGGTGTTTTCCTAGCAGAGATACATTCTGTTATCAGAATTCACCCCAAACACCACTAATTACAGTGCATGCAGTTTGAGTGACTGTAAAGAAGCGATTCTGCAGAGATTTATTTATTAAAATAACTAATTTATTTCAAACTTTCCATAGCATTTCTCATTAGTAGCTGCATCAGTGCTACAAATGTATGTGCCAAACCTATAGTCTATAAACCACTGTCTTCCTACAGTACTTAATATCAACTTGGCAAAGTTCTTGTTCTATCTTATTAATGAATTAAAAGTAATTAATTACTTTTCATTACCTGTAATTCATTTACTATTTTACTTTGCTTCCCATATAGAATAAGCACTTGATATTGGAACACATACATAATAGACCATTTAAAATATATAAACATGCACACATTATTTATTAATACAGCAATGATTTGAATCTTTGTCATGCTGAAAACCCTCATTTTCATTCCTGGTCAAGTTAAAGGGTTTTGTTATCTCTCTTCAAAATTGCTCTCTACCTTTGTGTTGTAGAATTCTCCCATTTAGTGTTTCCACTGAAAATACTGCAAACCATGTGCCACTCTATGTCTCCACTCTGCCCCTGTGGTGGGCTGCAGAGGAGAACTGAAGCCACAAAAGGTAAAGATTATGGATTGAGATAAGAACAATTTACCAGAGTCAGCAAAGAAGTAAGACAATGAACAGTAACAGCAACAACACCAATGGCAACGTGTGTGAGAAAAGAGGTGAATGATCCACATGGTATTGCTCACCTGGGTAAACTCCTGAAAATGCCTGACCCCTCTGCCATGCTATGGGATCTGGAAGCAAGCCTTTTTCTCATCTCTGGAAAATGAGGTGAGGTGGTATAGAATAATCTCCAAGCCTTTGCCTTCCCTGCTCCTGACTACTGCAAAAATGAACCCTGTCCTAGCCAGGACACTTTGTTTATTTCTAACAAAGTCTATCATGAATTTTCAAATAGACAATTGTCATATCAGTGTAAATAAAGGCCATTTATTGCAGCAAGGCAACACGTGCTCAGTCCACCAGAAATTTTTCTATTTTGTACAAAGGCTAAAGGCTTTATCATTGATCTCTCAGAAGAAAAAGTATTGCAAGACAGACATGCCCTGAAGGCAACCACATTGCTCTCTCTCTCAGCTTACTGCTGCATTTAACTAAAGCAGCAGTGAAGTCAGAGAATATCAAGACATTTTCCTATTTGTAATGTTTAAATACTACAGACTTCAAGCTAAAAAAAGACAAGTGAATGGGCACTGCACAGGAAAGCATTATGTGCACATTAGTTAGCTATACAAAAACATAGCTTCCTTTACACAGAAATAACAATAAAATGCAGCAGCTTCTAAGCCTGGCATCCTAATTATCCCAGAAATGTGAAGCACATAAGCAGGCACAGCAGGATCATTACAAACTTCATTTATCACAGATCAAACCACTGCACCCAAACTCCAAACATTTGTTGTATTTATTTAACAGTTTACAGTCTCAACTTTAAGATTAAGTATCTCCTTTGCCAGCTTTAAATAAATAGGGCAGAGATGCAAGCAGTTGTCTCAGTATTCAGAATATGCATTGGGATTTCTATATAGAATGTAAAGTATAGCCCAGAAAAAGCAAACTCATTTCTCTTATACTGACAGAATCAAGAAAGCAACAATTTACAAGAAAGAAGAGGATAGACAGCTGTAACACCCAAGAACAGCAGCCCCAAAACATGACCCAAACAGACATTCTCTAGCACTATATGCAGTCATCACAAGATTTGAAACTCTTCTCAGAAGCACGAGCAAAATGGGATTCTCTGCCACCTTGTGTACACACAGGAAGGCAATGTGAATCTTTTCATACGTTACACCACTGTTCAGGTGTTTGCTCAGCCAGGAAGGAAGTGGCTGTGTTATCTAAGTTCATCCATCTATTCTTATATGAAAAAGCCATGTTGTACTGAAAGCTACAGAGGAAATTACAAGACAGAAGTCCAATTTGTTAAAAACACATTTAATGTGCTAATTAATGGCTTCTAACCTTTTCTACAAATTTCACCAATTTTTAATTACCTTTTTAGTGAGGGGAACTGAAAATATACATGACTGAAAAAAATTGTTTCACCTTCTGCAACACTGAAAATGTGAAATGACAGAGACCATGTGTCAATGATTTTTTCCACAAAGATGCTAAAACCCAACAGTAGTACTTGAACTGAAAACAATTGAATATTTCAATTCAGAACACAAAGGGGTGATCTCACAGATCTCACCAAGAAGTAGCAAAGAACATGGTAGAGAAGCAGGCAGAATTGTGTCATACATAAAGCTGAATTTGCCAACCCTCTTTTAGTTGTTTCCTTGCATGCCAAAACTACCACAAACTAACAGTGAACCATTTCTCCCAACCTCCTCTGTGCAAACATAACCTTTCAAGTCAGAAATGCTGTAGCCAGTTTTCTAATCTTTACTCCATACAGTTTTCCATTTTAAATAGAATTCTGTTGCTAACTAAGGGAGTAAGAAGTCTTCAGATTATTTTAACTTGGATAAAAAGATAGGAAAGTGTCCATTAAATTAACAACTTTTCTAAATACTCATGCCCCTGATAAGATATTTGGAAAAAATTTCTTCACAGAGAAGACTGTAAAGATTGGAAAAGACTGCCCAGGGAAGTGGTGGAGTCACTATTCCTAAGTGTTCAAAAAACGTGGACCATGGCACCTGAAGACATGATTTAATGGTCATGGTGGTGCTGGGTTGACAGTTGGATTTATGATGATGATCTTATGGGTCTTTTCCAATTTCAATGCTTCTACGATTATACATGTTCTTTTAGAAAACATCTAAGAAACTTAAATCATTATCAAAACAAAAGAAAATGTTTTTATATACAATCTTATAACTTGAACTTATATTTGCTACACACCACAGGGAAAAGATTGAAAACAAATATTTTAAATAAACAGGTTGCCAAAAATCTTCTTAATTTCCCATCTGCTAGTTCAACAGACGACTTAAGAAAACTGTGCAAAAGTTAATGATGCCTGTAAGATCAGGAACAAACCATCACGTCTAATCTGTGTCCCATTCAAAATGCTGCAGTTTGTTCAGCTGCAAGGGTACAAAGGACACCATCACTAAACTTCCCATAAGAAACAAGAACTTGGAAAGATGACCACATGATGAGATATAAAGATTTCTATAAACCACTGCTCATAGAAGCAGTTCTTTGTAAAGAAGGGCAGAGAAAACATACTGGTGATTTTTTTGAGGTACTCATTCTAGAGTTTTTAGATTTCTAGTATTTCTGCTTGCAATCCTGCCTGAAGAGCAGAGATGCTGTATTTAACTGTGACCAGGTATTTCAATGGAAAAATACATTTAACTTCATCTAGTATTTTGCAACTTGTGTTGCCTTTAGCTTCTGAAATACAGAAAGAGGCATAGTAGTTTTTTGTTATGAATATTTGGTGACCTCTGTCTTTCATAACTATGAATAACATAGGAGTTATGAAATATAGAGATTTTCTATTAAGTTTGAATAGTGTGAGCAAAAAACCCCTCACCTTCTCCACAAAATGATAGAATTCTCTCTCCTTATCCCTTTTTTAACATAATGGAGTGCTCCCTCTGATCATTTTAAATGCTCTCCTTTCTCACATCTTCCAAGAGTTATGCAGGATTCCAGCTATTACAGAATCACAGAATAGCTGAGGTTGGAAGTGATTTCTGAAGGTCCTCAGCTCCCAAAGGGTCACCTACACCCACTTGCTCAGGAGCATGTCCAGATGACTTGAATATTTCCAAGTCTCTCTGAGTAAATTGTCTCAGTGTTCAGTCACCCCAACAGTAAAAACTTTCTTGATGTTTAGGGGGAACCTCCTATGTGTCAGTTTGTGCCCACTGATTCTGCTCCTGTTAGTGGATGTAAAATACAGGAAATTCTATCAGAATACAAGAAAATGCTTTTAGTGTGAAGGTCATCAACACAGAAGAGACTGCAGAGATTCCATCCCCAAACAAACTGAAAACCCAAATGGACACAACTCTGTGGAACCTGCTCTACCTGACCCCATGTGAATAGGGGAATGGACCAACTGATTTCAGCCAGTCTTTTGCAGCCTAAAGGATTCTGTGATTTTTTTATCATCTGCTGTTAAACAACACTTTTACTAGAGGCTTTTTAACAATTCAGCAAATTGTAAATTCAACCAGGCCAGCCAAAAGAAGGTGTAAGAATATGAATGTTCCAGCAAATCAAAAGAGAATACCTAGGGAAAACATTTGCCCATCATGTTCTTACCAAAACTGAAATGGTTACAAGATTTTTTGCTAAAGATTTTTTGCTAAAGCCCCTTTGCATATCAGTTCCCTAGAACATGCAGGATGCTACATGATTTTAAATATACTCTTCAGTTTGAGATGGTGAAGGAATTTGAAACTTTTCCTTTCAAACTGTGAAGTGAGTTTAGGTTCTAGGACTTACACTGTTATCTACAACAATAAATAATGAATGTCTGATTCCTTAGGAAAGGCCAAAAGCTTTACTTTCTAGCTCTTCTCAACAACCTAGAATCCCTGCAATGAGGATTCTGAATTTTTGACATAATGAGCAATAGCATCAATAACAAAAACATCAAGTCACAAAGCAAACAGAATTATGTAATTGATATACTCAAGTGGTTCAGTATCAAGACTGAAAGACAATTTCCTAACTCTGATAATAAATTTGGTGTCCTATATAAATGAACACTAAAATGTATTTGCGAACTAAACTACTGAAGCTCTTGCATAACTGATGAACAAAAAAATACACAGTGTCTGTCTTGAGCACACAGATCAAATCCAAGGCCTTTTTTCCTCATGAAGTACTTTATGGAAATTCTTTTGATACTTTCACAAATCAATACAAAGATATGTTAGCACAAGAAATTCTAAAGACTAGTGATGTAAGAGTCAAAATTATTATCAAAATACTTTCCCAAAATTAAGGCACTATACCAGAGGTTACCATTAGGAAATTACCAGGTAAAATAGTTTATACTTAAGAGTAACAGAAAACACTACATCTGCAGAGTCTTAAATGCACCACTTACTGCTTTGACTCATGGTGACAGACCTCCAGCGTTGGATCATTATAGATGAAAGCTGCTTCTAAATCATTGACTCTCACTCTGTAAATCCGGCACTGTTTACTGTTCAGCTTGATTCTGTTCAGGTTTGCAACTGTGGGAAATATTGTCAATTCCACATAACCCTATGAAAACACAAATCAAAATCTTCTGTAAAATCTTTATCAACTCAAAAACTAGAGAGATATAAAAAATTATTACTAATACAATTTAAAAATCACTGGTATAAAGATGATATTTTCATATTTAAAAAGGAAAATAATTTGCCCTTTAGATTTTCTACTTTTTCTTTCATGCCATTTAATAGGTGAAATTTCACAGCTGTAAATGAAACAACACAGAAAGTTCAACATGACTGACAATCATGCCTGTTTTACTGGAAAAAATCTGCCTCTATTGACTGGATTTCAAGTTACTAGCATCACTACGTTGTATGTTTCGGTATCTGAACTTAAGACAAGGATTCTTAAAACCTAAGCAGAATCCTTTCAAACAGATATGAAAATTGACAAAGTTCCTTGGAGACTTTAGACCTGAAATGATGAAAGGGTTTTCAGAGCCCAAGTGAACTCACATAGAAGGGAGAAAACTCTGTAAGCCTATCCCTAACACTAGCTAACATTGTGTGAGCATAAATTTAACTGTAAATTGCTCAGTAATATTTACAATGAAGCAGCCTTCATTTAGAAATCTCTTTCTAAAAGTGCTCACAATTAGAAGGTGTTTTATTTGATGCATCTCAAGCAATGACAGACTTATGAGAAGCATCAGATTAACATATGAAGTAGTTGAACAGCTTAACTAGTTTGTGAGTGGAGTTTTTTTCCTCTAAAAGCATGAAGAAAGCCCAGACACTTAATTTCTACTTCACACTTTATTAAGAAATACTTACTACAACAGATTTTCTCTGAAAATTTATGTTGTTGATACAAACTACCTGATGAGTTGTGCTGAAAAAAAAAAAAAAAGAGTAAGGTTTCGCACAAATGCCAGCATTTAAAATAATACTTTAACCCAGTTTAACAGAGCCACACAGGATATATGTACATATGGAAAAATACATAAAATAGAATATACTTCTATAAAGATCATTAATGATGATCTCAATCTTTTATGATTTATGATGGTCTAAATCAAATAATGAATGGAAATTACCCACAATGTCAGGGAAGTCCCCAAAAAAATCAAACACAGTATCATACCAGTATGAATATTACCAGTAATACAGGAAGATAATATAATTTTTGAACAATGCTTATCTGTACGTAAAAATAAAGAATTACAAATGGCAGTGTCAAGGTCTAACACTGTAGTGTCAGTAATGGCATGAGCCATAACACTTGCAATCAGAGACCTGTGGAAAGTTTACCTGGAGAGTTGACACGAGTACATTATTTATATAAGCAGGTATTACATGTTAAAAAATACAGTATGTGCTTTTACAATTAGCATGCCATAAGAATTTATAATTTTAAATCATGCTAATACATTAATCAATATAGGTATTTTATACTAGTCAGATGCATTTGCTTAAATTTTGAGTGACGTACTAGAACTCCTGGTAAATGAAACCTTGATTTAAAAGGCTGGAGATAAAATAATTCCTTTTCTTTTTTTTTTTTTTTTTGTAATCCTCTAAGATATTTCTATGTATTTTCCTGTAATAGGTGTCATCTTCACAGAAGTGCATTTCATGACTCAATATAAAACCTTGAAATAATTCAACTTCAATGGCACATCACACTTCATCTACACATATCCTGTGCATTAAGGAATGACATTGCATCAGATGAGATTAAGATGAATAAAAATTCCTGCAAGAGATTCCCATCTAAAAATGGATTCAGGTGTTACTTACATCCATACATACATGTATTTACATCATACTTATATGTATATGAGAAGACTATTTCTACTTAGAAATACATTTGTGCAACAGATTTATAAAGGAATCAAGGATGTTTAAAAAGAAATCTATTAAAATTCACTGAAATCCACCACCAACTGCATTATAGCATGGTTACAAACCAAATAGTGAATGTGTGAAAACTGCTTAACAAGGCAGTTTGCTGCAAAGATAAGCATTTTTTATACATAAAAAAGCCCGTAAGTCAAAAGGACTTTTTGACACAGTAGTACATATGGAACGTCGTCATACGGTCTTTAGTACAGACACTGTGTGAAGAAATATCCAAGGTTTGAAGAGCATAATGTAAATATCTTCGTGAGACTGAATGGCTGACAGACTTGCTGCCCAAGAGTAAGTCCATTTACACATTAAAACACACATCTGCAACACACAGTTTCTGAATCCAAGCTACACCACAAGCAACAGCTCCAACCTTCTTCAATAAATCATTATTAATCAGCCTGTGGCCTGATTCAGTATACATCGGTTTCAAGCATAGCAATTTTAAAAAAATTGATACTTATAATTTATAGGGTCTTGGGCTTTCAAATCCTTTGTCTCCTTTCTTCCTATTCATCCTGAACCGCAGCACTAAACACACACTGCTGACCGTCAGACTGGCATCAGCATCATCCTCACTCAACGGGTCCTTCCATTTTTCCCCGTGTCACGCCGAGCTTGATCACTCATCTCAGCGGCTGTGTGACCGCCAGCAGTCAGGACCCTTCGGCTCGAGTGAGCACCATCGTTACAGCATCACCAACAAGCAGTGTCTGTACATAACCTTCTGTGGGTGCACACGCAGCCCCTCTGTCCGCCGGGGTTAGGAACCACTCCAGAGGCGCTTTCTCTCAGCGGGGACTACGGAAAACAAGCGGCTCAGCGGGCAGCGGCGGAGTCAGGAGGCCCGCGGCCAGGACGGCCGGGCAGGCACCGGGGTCCGCGCTCCTGGGAGCGCCGGCTGGGGCAGCGCCGTCCGCTGAGAGCCGGGAAAGGGGCGCAGGGTGGAGCGGGCCGGGCGGTGGCCGGGCCCGGGGCAGGGTCGGCCCCGCGGGTCTCCCTCAGCAGCGCGCCCGCCGCGGCCCTCGCGCAGCCGCCGCCATCTTGCCGGTCACCTCCGACCCCGCGGGTGAGAGGTCACGGCCCGATTCACTGCTCTAGCACTCAGGCTTCTCGAGCTTTGCTTTTTACAGAAAGGCGGCTCAGCGGCGGCAGCCGGAGGAAAGAAGAAAGAAAAAATAAAAATAAAATAAAAAAAACCCCTCCCGAATAGTCCAAAAGCCGAGGGGCCGCGCCGTGGCCCCGTGCGCAGGCGCGGCGGTTCGCGCACGCGCAGTCCGGGGAGGGCGGGAAGGGGCGGCGGGAGCGGCGCGGGCCGAGCCCTCAGAACCTGCCACGGGCACCGCCACTGGCGGGAGCGGGACACGGGACAAAGGAACTTCATAACCAGAGGTGTGCTAAGGAACTTCGGACGCACCTACTTCAGGTTAAAAGAAGTGCTTCCAGCGAGGAAACTGGTGGGAGTTGGAAAGTTATTTCATTTTGAATGTCTAAAAAAACCAATCTGCACTGAACACATGGAATGATAACACACACAAAATTAATTTAAACTCTTCTCACAGCTGTAATAAAGCTCTATTAATGAAATACTTATTTGTTTTACAAAGAAACCCCTATATAAATACAAACTTGGACCACAAATACCTAAGTATCAACTGTGTTGTGTATTTTAACTAAAGAGCCTTCTGTGATGCAATGGAAGGAGTTTCCAAAGCTTTTCCATTCCTGTTACCATTGCTCTCTGGCAGTGAACCTTCTGGTGCTGCTGGGGGACCGCAGCTGTTGGAAGCAGACAGAACACAAGGCAGCTCTTCCAGCAGAGAGCCATTCTACCCCTGCACGAACATCACACCCTGCACCAGCAACGTGCAGCACTGGGCAGCAATAAACAGCTCAGGAAGCAGCTTTTATTCAGCTTTTTATCTGTACCAAATTCCAAGTACACACATAGTGCATCTTAAGAGTTTGATTCAGGAGTTTCTCTCCTCTCCCCACTTACTCTACAGCTAAATGCTGGCAGTTCCAAGGTATTTCATACCTCACATCTGAGTCTGATAAAAAAAAAGCATTTTGTATCAAATAACCTACAACTGTTAAGTTTAAATTATAAATCTGAAAACTGCCAACTATTAAACTCTGGTTTACTGACATGCAAACAATCCTTTTTAATGATTACAAAATTACCATCTCAGGCACACCACTTCATGGCAGTATCATAAAAATATCCTGTTTTATTGCTCTACACAGAACAATATTATACTGTAAGGTTTCAATTTCTATGTGCAGTTTTTTGCCATAATAAAGTTGTAAAAAAATAGTTGTCCTACAAAGTTTTGTAAAAACTTTTGTAAAAAAAACATGAATAGTCTTCTGTAAAGTATTAGTTTTACCTCAGCTACATTTGAATGACTTTTTATAGGAAGTTCGTAACACAATGTCCAACTACCCTCTCTTATATTCACCCTTCACTGCAATTTTTTTTTTTTTGGTAATATATATAAGGCCATTATGCCAAGTATTAAAGTGTCAGATGCTTTTGCAGATGGTGTTCATAAATATGACCTTAAAAAGAACCGCTTTTCAAAATCAAGAGTGGTGTTGTCTCAATGGGCAATGATTTGTTCATGAACTTGATGAGCTCTGTGCTACTCAAAATGTGAACACTGCATTGAAACTTTAAGAATGGCCACTAATGGGCAAAAGACTAAAATTTCCATTTTCCATTTTGCAAATCAATTCAATTGACTGGATTATTATCAAGGAGGTTTTAAATTTTCATTTCAGACTTAGGGATAAACACATTAAGTGTATTCAAGAAGTAGCTTGGCTCCTGGCTTAACTATACACAAAGGAAAAAGAAGCTGGGCAAAGGAAGATTGGCAAAGAAGGCTGGCAAAGGAAGGTGAACATAATTCCTCGGAGGCCACAACTGCCCTCACACTCAGCTGAGCAGAAAGCACAATTCGTTCAAGTGCCGAGCTGCTTAAACTCAAGTACACTGCATAATGATGGCTGGCAACTGTTTTCCCCAGAAGGCAGCAACAAGTAACATTCACTGTTACTACATTCAGTATCCTCAGTTCTTCAAACAATACTTGTTATGAGAGGAGTCTTCTAGAATTATAAACTTTAACACCATTCAGCATTGAGGAGCGAGCATATTTTGTCAGAAGAGCACCAACAGTCTGCTTCTCTGCACACAAGTCCCTAAAGAGGAAATAAAGCACATGACATTGGCATTAAGAGATATTCTCACACAAAACAAATCTGTAAAGTATTTGCAACTACAGTAATAAACTGGATTGAGTTACTAGGGAAAAAAACCTGAACTACAGTAACTGTCACACAATGCTTTAAATTACCTAAAGTTTAGAATTTACCTTGACATTTCAGCACTAGGCAAAACTACATTACTTACTTCAGAAAAAAGAATTTTAGGTTTTAGGCAGAGTTTTCATTATTACTGCTCTCTAATAGAATTTTTAATCTAGCAAAACAGTTAGCTCTGGACTATTCATTATATTACAGTTATATTACAGTAAATTTAGAGCCACTCATAAAAGGTTGATGCAGTTAATTCTGGGTTAGCATCAATATCTGCTCACATATATCACAGCTGGACATTCCAGATAGTGCAGTAGGGTAAGTCTTAACCACCAAAGGAACAAAGGATGATGTAAAGGAAGCACTATTGCTCTATAGTTCTAGTGTTGTAAATATAGAGACTCATTGTAAATGTCAGTAAGTTTAGCCTTTGAATTATCTGGCTTAATCAAATGAGGTTCAGCTTTTTACACACATTTAAATCCAAAAAAAGAGTTACAGATCCCAGAGGTAGGTATTCTATTAATATAGAATCCATATTAATTTAAAATGCAAAGTATAGCATCACTGAGGCAGTGATAGGCTCATCAGAAGCCAGCTATGCAAAAAGGGAAGAATATAATACTAATTATATTTTAATAAAAAGAAATACATCCTTACTGTATATAAGGGGTAATATCCACTTCTGTCCATTTTTCCCGTATGCCAAATAAGCTGTTGAATCTTTCCTGATTGTCTTCAGGTAAGTCTTCAACTTTCAGCATAAAGATAGTCTCTGGTCTTGAATTTTTATCCACAAGAGCCAAGCCCTGTGGATCAGCATCAGAAAGGAAATGTTAAGTACCAACAAAACAATTCAACTTCCTTCTTTCTGACAATATTCCATACAAGTTGCTCTTGCTAGATCCAAAGCCTTCCAAACTGCACTACCATAGGCAAAGTGAAAAAGTATCATAAAGGCACTGTTTTACAGGCAGTATTTAAAATTTCCTTTATGACAAAAAGGAAGGAAGAATCCATTGGATTCCAATATCTCTCTGCCTGCTTTGAGCAAAAGGATTCCCATAGTGTTTGCTACTCTACTGGCTGTCAGTACCATCTGTTCAACAACAGCCTCTGCTTCTGTTCCAGTCACATTCACAAGTAGTAATTGTACAGCTGCAACCTTTCTTCAAACAGCAAAATGTGCCTGAGTTAGAGAATTATCATGATTCCAGACTATTGATGCTCATAGAGGATCTCATAAAGCATATTTGAACTCAAAAGCTGACAGAAACAACACAATACCCAGTAATGGATAAAATCTATATATGACACAAGTCAGTTACAGCCTACTCACAAAACAATCCATACTTCTTCACGTGTTTACCTGAAGCTGATCAAGCCTTGTTGTCATCCCTTCAGGGACACTCTGTTGCCAGACTTCTTTAAACTCTGATAGACCGAATTTAACTGCATTTTGCAAAAGCATTTGTGCTATAGCTCTGCATACTTTATCTTCACGCATTTCAAAGAAAACCTCCCCTGTGAGAAGCAAAAACTAGGTTATCTTGGGTTCTTGCCTTTTGATAAAAGATCAGCCTCGTATTTTCATTCTCTTCTACAGTCTTCTATACACCAAGGAACCTTTCTTCTCTCCCTTGGGAAGTAATTTGACTTGGTATTAATTGGGGTAAATTATGGTATCTTCGCATTCTCAAGAACAAATTATGCAGAATACAGCAGCACTGTCCCAACTACAGTATTAATTCATATCAATAAGTGTGTTTGCCCTCCATGTTTTCCCCTTTCAGTGTACCATTTCTCCTACAGCTCTAATTCCTATTTCTGAATGGCTTGTATTAAAGCATTTGCTTTAACAATTAACAAAACTTTCACTTCTTTAATCACTCTTACGAGATTATGAAGGGATGAGATTTCATTTTCTCTCACACTGACTTGGCTAAAATTCTCTAAACCAAATCAGGTACAAATATTTCCCTCTATTGTTTCAGCCAACACTTCCTTCTATTGTTCCTTGTGTGAACTGCCTAAATATATTAAGACAAAATCTGTTGTCACTCTAATAATTTTTCTGTGTCCTTTAAGGCTGAGTGCAACTCCTACTTCAGCCAGAGGTGAGAGGAAAGCAACTGTGGGGAAGAATTCAGACTGAGATTAGGGCAGTGCAGTACTATATTTGTGTGTGAGATGGACAGTGGAAATCTAAGCAATACAATCAGTGATCTTGTGGTGCCTTTCCAGAGATCAGAGGCAGATACTACTTCAGGCAAGCTGAATTCATGCCACTGACTACTCATAATAGCATAATTAATTGCTTTAGAATCTGAGATCTTCCAGTCTATCTGAAGAGAAATGTCATTTAAATTTTACTAGTGATCCCTCCTTACTCACAAAATTATGGCTTGTAGACACCTAATAAATCACTTCCAGTACCTGTGTTCACAATTGTCTTGTACAGTTTAATAGGCTTTTTTTCCTATGAAGTTTCCTTTAACAATTGTACTCATTTTTAGCCCAGTTTGCTCCCTTCCGTATACTGACACTGTAGCAAACTCATTTTTTTGGGCCATTCTTCACAAAACCAACATTTCCTCATCAGTAACTATTTATTTTATGCAAAGTTAAACTAAGTAAGCGTTCTCAAACTTACCATCATCAACATATTTCCTGCCATAGCTTAAAAGAATGTGTTCTATCATCTCCCTGGAAAAAACAAATCAGAAATCAAGTTCTAATACTGTGTACTAGGACACTACTGAAATGGTTACCATGAATATTAAGAAACAGTTATGGAGAAAAAAATAAATTGAAGAGAATAGACGATGAGATACATTTTTGTGGGTGAAATTAAGAAATCGGTAAAAAAACAGAAGAGAGAACAAAAGGGGACAAGTAACTGATGGGAGCTGATTTAGCATGTCAACCCCAAAGGCCTCTTCCACTTTCTAGTTATAACTAGCAAAGACTGAAGTGCATAAGAAAATAAGGAATAGAGACTTGCAATATCACTTTTCAACAACGAGAAAGAACTGTATCAGAAAGAGTGTGGCCAGCAGGAGCAGGGCAGGGATTGTCCCCCTGCACTCAGCACTGGTGAGGCCACACCTCGAGTGCTGTGTCCAGTTCTGGGCCCCTCACTACAAGAAGGACACTGAGGGGCTGGAGGGTGTCCAGAGAAGGGGAACAGAGCTGGGGAAGGGTCTGGAGCACAACTCAGATGAGGAGCAGCTGAGGGAGCTGGGCGGGTTTAGCCTGGAGAAAAGGAGGCTCAGGGGAGACCTTATCACTCTCTTTAACTCCCTGAAAAGAGGGTGCAGCCAGGGGGGGGTCAGGCTCTTCTCCCAGGTAACAGGGCACTGGATGAGAGCAAATGGCCATAGATTTAGATTGGATTTAAGAAAAATTTCTTCATGGAAAGCATTGACAAGCATTGGAACAGGCTGCTCAGGGAAGTGTTGGAGAAATCATCCCTGAAGGTGTTTAAAAGACATGTTGATGCGGCCCTTTGGGACATGGTTGAGTACTGGACTTGATGGTGGAGGGTTAATGGTTGGACTCAATGATCTTAATGGTTTTTACCAGTCTGAATGATCCTATGATGCAAGTCAAAAATTTGACAATTAATTATCCCTTACTGAATAACAGGCACTTTTCTGAAGCTCTGTCATAAAATTATAGCCTAACAGCAGATATCTTTTTGAGCCAAAAGCCAGTAAAATGGAAAATGGAGCCTGTTGTAAACTTTAGACTTTCTTTGAAGAGTAATTTTGAATTGCACCAGAAAACATAACCCCCTCTCAGCTAGTATGCAACAGGTAAATCAAACATTTTTGGCTAGCTATAGCTTCAGAACAGACATTTTAAGATGCTAAGCAATTTACAACTTAAGCTATTTCCATCATTTACAACTCAGCAGTAATGTTTCTACTCTGAATGAATGGAAACACTAAAATCAGTTTACTAACCTATCTGTCTAGAATTCCCCTGAGTATTTTTAGAAACAAATAAAATGTACCATTTACATCACAATTACTAGAATCTAGATATGCAAGACTAATTCTAATTAACACTAATTAGACAGTTAACAAGTACTGTAATTATAGTTAATAATGAACATAGGCAATTTAAGTACTAAAAGTAATTGTTTACCTGGGTTCTAGAGATCCAAGTTCTTCAAGGCATGCACACAGAGGAACCTTACTCAAAGGCCAGGACTCTGAGTCTATTAGCTGAATCACATGATTCAAAAGTTTCATCTCATAGTCAAAGTCTAGAATTCTCCAGTATCCTGCCACACAGAGCACCACAAAACACTGTTAGAAGGAAAACATCAACACCTTAATTCTACTGCCATTAAGGTACATTACTGAAGTCTTCATTCAGATCACACCTCTACAATGCAGCAGCACTGTGTCTTTTTCAGGAGTAAAAGCTGAGAAAAGGAACTAAAATAAATGAGAGCAAATGTAAAGGAGAATGAAACTTAATTATCTCAATTGTTTGTAATTCTTCAGTAATTCTTTAATTGACACAGATACAAAGACACCACAAATATCACTCCAAGATGAATCAGGTGTGGAAAAATTAATATTTAGTTCAGGAACAGAATTGCATGAACAAAACTGGGTACATTGGCCCTACCAAGCAACAGCTCAGGTCCACAAGACTTCACAAAAAATCCAGAAATCCAGATGACTCTAGCACTGCCATCACCTTGCATCCCAGTGAGGGTTTGGGCATGGCCAAGTAAAGGGTGAGTAGGATCTGTCCCAAGGTGAGGCACTTGCCCAAGCCTTTTCTCACATGGTAGGAAGACACTGAGAAAAGCCCAGTCCAGGAGGGAGAAAGTACTATGAAAAGGATACCTAAGAACCAGCTAATTTTGCCTCTAGAACTACAGAAAGCAGTACCCACTCATTCATGAAGAGGGTGACCAGCTAAAAAATATTCATGCTGTGGGTGGGATACTCTGATGCCAGTGTCTGCAGCAGCAAAGAAGGAGCTGAAAAGAGAGAGACTGGCAGTGCCTGCTCAGCTTTATCCTGATCAGATTCATGGCAGCAGAGGACATGGATCTATTGAAACAAGTCTTAGGACTTTGAAGTAACTTGCACTTTGAAAGACAAGGATATGGACTTGGCCTTAGGAAAAGGAGATACGTATTTTGGGGAAAATAGCAGGGTTATTTCCTCATAGGTAATAATATTCTTTAGATACATATACCTTCAATTTTGCAGGCATCTATAACCTGCAATTGGTGAAGTATTTCTTCTTCACTTGCTTGAATGAGACTTAATAAATCTTCTGTTGTATACTGCAACAAGGAAAAAAAAAAGAAGGAAATAAAAGGTTATTCTTACTCCTTCTTTGCTTCAGTGAACATACTAAATGTGATATAAGCTATAATGAAGGAAAGACTAAAGATAGATGGTTTTTTCCATGAGATTCCATTAGACTCTGAATTTTCTAAGGTTTGCCACACTCTCTGAAACTTTTCTTGTACCTTAAAACATTTTCTCAAAGGGTTATTCAATATAAAAGGCAGTCTAACTACAGGAAAGTCTTTGTACCAGGTGTAATATACCTGTATTCCCAGAACATCAAAGTAACACAAGCAGACCTTGTAAGTATCCCAGAAAGAATGAAAAGTGAATGTGTTCTGGCTTTCCTGAAATAACATATTTTAATCTATGAGATTCAAACAAAAGGCAAAGCAAAAGTCACTTTTGGATAGAAATTGGAACCTGCACTTAGTACCTCCACTGAGGGAAAGCCTCCTCCACCATGACCTCAACAGTTACACATTGTATGTGGGTGTCTGCCAATCAATTGGAACACACAGAGCACAGACCCAGCCATAACACAAACCCCTCCCTGCAGAACAGTTATGTGCTGAGATGGGAAGGTGCTGTGGGATCCTGTGGTGAAGATGTGGGTGGAACAGAAGTTATCATGAAGAGAGAAATAAATGGAAGAAATACCAGACTTCAATGCACAGGAAATAGGACATTGATTCCTTTATTCACATTAGAGTCTTTTTAATAAACCCTAATACTAAAGTTCTGTTGATAATAGTTCAAGAGTATTTCCTATCAGAAAGAAAAATATTGGATTAATTATTAGATTGAGATCTATCAGACTATGGGAACACGAATGGAATGTACCAACACTAAGTTTGGAACACCCACATGTTAAAAATGCATTTAATACAGAAAGGCCTCCACTTCCTGCTATGCTACTCCTATCAGAGTATGCTGAAATCAAGCCAAGCTCCCATCAGTGTGTCAATGAGGGATGACCCTATTATACAGTACTTAAAAAGAACACTGCTAGCAATTGAGAGCAAAAATCAGTATGTGTGTTTGAAGTTTAATGCTGCCATTCAGATGCCTTGCACAGAAGTCCTTAGCTTATATTTCTGCTTTGAGGCCAGCAAAGCAATCCCGACAGCTTTTCTGAATATATCACTGCTCTCAGCTCTGATGCTTTTCTCAGCTGCACTGCCCTTGCAAACATAAAATGGAACGGGTTGACTTGCACCATGTCCACACCAGCAACTTCCAGATGTATTAAACGTTTCTTATCCTCATTCTTATCAGATGTCTATGACCATCTGAGTATGTCCTGTCATTTCACTGTAAAATTCAGTACTAGCCTATACATTTATAAGCTTTCCTCTAGTTTGCTAAATCACAGCACTATGCAACAGGTTCCCTACCATGCCATAGATCTTTATGGCTCTCTTGCTGGGGTTCTCTGTGTATGATATAGCCCCAAAAATAATGAGAAGCTTACAGTAAGCAACCAAAAGGAAGTAATTTGTTTTCAAATAGATTAAAGGTGGCCAATTAGTTCCCAGCACACAATGAATGTTAAGTGTAAGCAAACAAAACAGTGGAGATCATTACTACGCATACATTGTTTGGGATTTCAGTGGGAATTAGTCCCATAGGACTAATTCTGAAAGCTTTCAGATTAATTTAGGAGTTCCACCAGAGGCAAGGTTAAGACTTGTCGATGTTTATGAGATATATCTAGTTGTTATCCAGTAAGTTCATAGAGGAAATACATTCTCCTTCAAAAATAAATGGTGATCAATCCTCAAACTGGGCATTAACTTTTGGGAGATACTGACATATGTTTAATTGTACTCAATATTACAAATAAATATTATTTCATATGACTTTTTCACATTGTTTGCCTTTGACAATGCTTATTATTTTCAGACAATTGAAGCCCATTAACCTTTGCCATCCCTAATTTTGCTGTATGTCCTTCTATGCCTACATCAGCATAGCTAGGCAATTCTGGGGGCAAGATTCTGTAACTAATCAGAAAATCATCCTGTTAATCATCCAAGAAGAGAGAGGCATCATGTCACTACAGAGAAGAGTAACATATGTGTTTGTACATCTGAGCACATGCAGATGGTTTGTTGGTGTCAGCTTCAATCAAGCCTCAGCACAAAATACTTGGGAGCAACTACTTTTTGGTTTTAAAGTCAAAAGGAAAACTAACCAAACTAACAAAATCCCAGAATTTTTTTCAGCCTTTTATCTGAAATCATATGCTGCACAGTCCAGGTCTCTTCAGGTCCCAAACTGAATTTCCTGGAAATATGATAGGAAAGCAGGACAGGATCTTATTTGTGTTTTCCCTTCTTTTAGTGTGTCTCATTCTATGCCTTACATAATCCCTGTTACTCTCTTCAGCTCCCTTCTTCTCCTTGTCATCACCAACTACTGACTGGCAAGCGACTCGCACACGAGTGTGCTCTGACCTCATACATGACAGACCCAAAGAAGGAGGAAAGGCTGCATTATACCTTAGTAGTTAGGTAGCTCTCAAGGAATTTAGAAAAAATTCTGAAGGTTGTCCTCCAAGAAACCTTCCATAGGAAAAGGGAAATGCCCAGTCTCCTTCTGTGTCCTTCATTTTCCTCTTGTAACTAATAAAAAGGTTGATTACCTGTACTCACTGGAAGTGCTAACAACTAACTAGTTTAGAATAGAAAGATTAAAAAATTAACTCAAAGAAGCACTGTGAATCATGGGAGGAAAGGGATTTTTGTATCTCTTTGCTTAAGGATGTATCTTCACTTTAATTTGCTCGTTACCAATTACAAGAAAACAATTTACACAGCTGATTTACCTTTGAAAATGTCGAAGTCTCATCTTTCTGACTATCAGGCCCTTCATAAGGATCTTCCATTAAAAGCTTCCTCAGTTTCTTCAGTTTTGGTCGACATCTCCTTAATTCCCAGTAGTTCTTGGAGAAACCAGCAATCTACAAGAAAACAGTCTTTAAGCATTTTAACAAAGCATCTGGATTCAAAGCTGCTTACCAAAAGTTATCAGTAAGCAGTGTTAATCAAGTCACTGAAAACAAGAAACTATTAACAGGGTAATTACTTTAAAGACAAAACAATCATTGCAATGTTTTCAATAAAAAATTGCTACAATGAAAAACAAAAATCCTCTGTTGATTGACAAAAAACATGCTTGTAACGCAAAAGACAAAATTAACAACTCAACTCTGCATGCAAATGACAGGATATCACTGTGGGATATATTTCTGCACAATTCCCCTCAAAACTGCTTTTTGTCTAAACAGTAAATTATATTACTGCCATAATATATATATATACTGCCTCCTGTATTAATCTGTGTCTATTTTCCCCACTTCTTCCCATGCTAAACATCTACTTCAAGTTCTCTTTACACCTTAATGAATCATCACAGCCTTAAGCTCAAGCAAAGCAGACATTAAGAAGGACAGAAAGTGACACTTGCACACAACTGGCATCTCTTGTTCCTTGCCCTAAGTTAACACACAAATTAAAAGTGTGCAACAGCTTGGCTGTTCTTGATTCAACACCACACACTTATCAAAGCTTTACTTTCAGAGTAATCCTGAGATGTTTCAGGGGGTACAGCTTTGACTTACTACAAGATTCTTTGAAGAGGACAGACTATTGGAGGCCTTTCAGCATCATTTCTGCTACTCACCAAACTGGCAGAAATGGGAACAGAATCACAGAGGCAGAACAGGCTCCAACTCAGTGACTCCTGACCTAATCACCAGTCCCATATTAAAACAGCTTCCATGAAAAAGCCTCTTTGAAATACCCTAAGTGCTTTACCAGAGTACTTGGGGTATTTTAGAAGTCCTCCATTAAAAAAAAAATAAAATAAATAAAAAACCGAACCTTTAAAATAATATTCCATTTAAATCAACTATAAGCAAAACCACATATATATAAAAGAAATGGTATACAAATTCTAATACACAGAAATCGCTCAATTTTAATCTATTATATGACTGGCTTGGCAAAAAATCCAGCTAATCACCAATTTCCTGATAAACTTGCAAGCTTCGTGTCAATTAGCATTTACTTAAGTGCTAGGCTTTTTGCCTGCCAGGTTTTCTACTGATCAATTTGGTAATAAGAAGATACTCGGCACAGAAAAGAAAACAAATAATTCTAATTAATATTCTAAAGCTCATAACCTGAGGTGAGCTGTGTGAGGTGAATAAAAGGGCAGATGCTTTGGCTGTATCAGCCCTGCAAGTGACACAAAGATCAGCACCAAGACTGCAAGTGAAGGGCAGTGAACTCCCAAAGTACTGAGCACACATAGTGTCTTTTGCTATGTTTCACAATTTGCAGTGTCAATGAACCATCTAACATTTTTGAAATCATTCTGAGAGCTCTTAGAAATAAACTTTTTAAATAGTTCCTAAGCAAATCACATTTCTATGATGTGTAACTTCACAGGAATAGTGAAATTATTAAATGTAGCAAAAAAAAGTACATGGAAGAATATTACTTTCTCATTAATCTACTTCAGCTTGAATTAACTTTTTACAATAGCTCATTAGACCTCATGGAAGAACTGATACAGAAGTAGGATTATTCCTCAATGACACCATTATGTCCATTACAGCAAATAATTAACTAATAATATTTGCCCAGCTATTTTTAATAGTATTTTATTAACTATGCTTCTGGAGGGCAGAGAACAGTGAATTCTTAAACTGAGAACTCTAAAATCATTCACTTTGACACATGTTTTGATATGCTAATTGAAAGAGCCACCTTTGAATACATTTCCATATTTAAAAAATAGTATTCAGGCATAACATAGTATAATCTCCTGTTTGGGAAAGGCATTCCTAAAAATCAACCTGTAAATAGCTTACTTTAAAAATAGTTCCTAACACCGAGACATTATAATTTCTTTGCAAGCTTTTAATGCCTATCACAAATAATTACTATGCACTGAAAATAAACCACAGTTATAACTTCTTGGAAACAATAATAATCATACATTACAGAGAATATCCAGCTGCCTGAATAAGGGCTCAAAAGCCATTTTGGACATCCTAATGCATAGCATAGCCCTGTGTAAAATCCACATTTATAAAGATATCCTCCTGGAACTGGTGAATACCCAGAGAAGCTACAGGAGACTTGTCCTTTCTTCAGTAGCAGCCTGCAAGAGTGGCTGAGCAATACCACAGGCCATCTAAAATGGCATTAGAAGCCTGTGTTTAAGCAACTGAATCCCAGCTGGGTTTCATATATGCATCTTGGACAAAATACAAGAAATTACAGAGAATAAGAAAGCAGAGAATTAAAGCAAACAAACAAAACCCCTGAAAAACATACCTGTGAATGAATAATATTACAGGATGCTGGATCTGCATTCAGTTCCTCTGGAGTTTTGCAGCCAGGAACAAACAGCAGCATATTAGAGGTATCTGCTATTTTCATGTCATAAGTTTTATCTTTGCTGCACAACACTGCATGTTCATCCTTTTCACCACGGATTACTAGGCTGGAAAAAAAAACAAACAGCACAGAAATAATGATGTATTTTCACCTGTTTCAGGATGAACACTTATTAAACTTGTCTGGTGTTTTCTCACATTAATACATTTGTAAAGAAATGCAAACTCCAGACTAGTTTTGTAGCAGCAGTCACAGTTCACCAAAATATAAAGATGCAAATGTCAATTAATCTAATTGACAGTGTTTTCCCCACTCATTACAGTGTGGGAAAACTCAAAAGACAAGCATTCAAAGTTTTCATGCAGAACAGTTGAATGCCTATAGTTATACACTGATTCACTCAAACTCCTCTAAAACATTGATTAAGTGATGCTTAATGCATGAACTAGTTCACTAATCTTAGAAATTAGATTACAACTAGAGTTGTTCTTTAATGAGAACTGAAGTTGTCCACTGTGAAACACGAAAGCAAACAGAATCGTGTCTATTGTGCAGAGCCCTTCAGGTAATTAATATCTATTTTCTTGCAAGTAATTCCAAGCAGGAAAGAAAAGCATCTTCTAGAACAATTCTGGACAAAGAGACAACGTAAACCACCCTCTTCAGCTCACATACTTGATTTAGTAAAGATTCTGCATGAGGACATGATAATACCAAAGCAGGATCACGACAGGGGAACATTCGGTTCCTCCCAGGCTACATACACTAACCCAGGTGCTCAGATTAAATTTAATTAAATTGCTCCTCTTGTTTCCCAAAGCCTGCATGCATGAACAAAGCTCAGCTGTGCCTCAAGGGATCAACATGGTTCAGGCTTCTAGGAGATAATACTTTATCAGTGCTGCACTAAATAGGAGTGGGCTTACTAACACATCTCAGAGAACCACCTTCTTTAGAGGGACTTCTCATTTGGTATCTCTTTAAAGATTTTCCTTATGTCACTGGCATTGCAGTAAAGGAAGAAATTCAAAACAGTATCAAAACCTTACCTAGAACCTGCTCTTGGTTCAGAGTCTGGTGTCACATAACCATCCTACTCTGCCCATCCTTCCCTGCCCATTTGTCTATCTTGTAGGCACCCTGCGACCCATCAGACCGCGAGAGCTTTAACAGCAAAATCCCAAAGTCAGCAGGATTCTTTTAGAGACATAATCTCTTTTCTAAACCTATATTTCTGATTATAGAATCACAGAATATCCCGAGTTGGATGGCACCCACAGGCATCACCGAGTCGGGCTGCTGGCCCGGCACAGGAATCACACCGTGTGCCCGAGAGCGCTCCACTCGCTCTGGAACTGCGGCAGGCTCGGTGCTGTAACCACTTTTTGGGGAGCATATTCCAGCATCTCCTGAGTTTTGTTTAGAAGTCTCCACAGCAGGAAGTTTAAAACAAAACAAACAAAAACCCCAAAACAAACCAAAAACCAAATAAACCAAATAGTTTTTAGTTTCCAGTGCAACTGAGACAGGTTTAAGTGATTCAAGGGCCAGTTACGGGAATCGCCCCTGAAGAACACAGTGCGGACACAGCCGCGCTGCCGGGACACCCCCGAGCGCGAACCGCGGCGGCCCCGGCCCCGCACCTGCGCCCCGCCTCCANTTATAGAATCACAGAATATCCCGAGTTGGATGGCACCCACAGGCATCACCGAGTCGGGCTGCTGGCCCGGCACAGGAATCACACCGTGTGCCCGAGAGCGCTCCACTCGCTCTGGAACTGCGGCAGGCTCGGTGCTGTAACCACTTTTTGGGGAGCATATTCCAGCATCTCCTGAGTTTTGTTTAGAAGTCTCCACAGCAGAAAATTTAAAACAAAACAAAAACCCCAAAAGAAACCCAAAACCAAATAAAACCAATAGTTTTTAGTTTCCAGTGTAACTGAGACAGGTTTAAGTGATTTAAGGGCCAGTTACGGGAACCGCCCCAGAAGAACACAGTGCGGACACAGCCGCGCTGCCGGGACACCCCCGAGCGCGAACCGCGGCGGCCCCGCGGCCCCGGCCCCGCACCTGCGCCCCGCCTCCAGCTCGGCGCACAGCCCCGGCTCCAGCTGCAGCAGGCAGCACTCGCCGCCGCCGGCCCGCGGGCTGAAGCTGAGGCAGTGCACGGCCGGCAGCAGCTCTGCCGGGTTCAGCTTGGCCGTCTGCAGCGTGGCGTCCACCTCGGCGCGGCTCCGCACGGCCTCCATGGCTCGCTCCGAACTCCGCGCCGTGGCCTCCACGGCTCGCTCCGAACTCCGCGCCGCGGCCTCCACGGCCCGCTCCGAACTTCCCGCCGCGGCCTCTACGGCCCGCTCCGAACTTCCCGCCGCGGCCTCCACGGCCCGCTCCGAACTCCGCGCCGCGGCCTCCACGGC